>JAMPIO010000212.1:0-168288 GCA_024699865.1 Aphelenchoides fujianensis
ACGAGTCCCGCACAGAGCGCCGCGCCCACGGCGGCCGTCTTGTACCCCGATCTCACCTCCTTTTTGTCTCAAATGACCCCCAAATGAGTCCGCAATCCGCACGAATCCTCGCGCAACGTCCCGAATGGCATCGCTTTCCAGTTGATCTCTTGCGTTCCCCGCACTCCTCACCACTCGCCTCAAACACCGCCCATTTGCCTCTCCGATTCGCTTCTTTTCGCCGTGCTTTCACACACGAATCGTTCATTTTGGTTTGTATTTAAATTGATTGGACCGCTTCTTCCTTTTGTTTGTACCGACTGCTAAACGCCGGCGAGAGGGCGGCCGAATAAACCCGCAACCGATCGACCACTCGCCTATTCTTTTCCAATTTATTTTAACAGACGAGAAGATTCGAAGAAGACGGAGAGACGATGAAACGACGAAGACGACGAGAAAGCTTACAGAAGACGCGCAAGACCAACGACGACGGGGAATGGGGGGAGGGAGCGGAGAAGCACGAACGAGGGGAAGAGGACGAGTGAGAGGAGTGATTAGACGAAAATATTGTTGAGAGGAACACCAATGGAACGAGCGGAGGGCGGGCGGGCGGTCGTTCGCTGGGCTCGACCGTCCGCACGGCTCCCGCTCGTTTGTGTGAAGGGCGGGCGAGGGGGAGGAAAATACCGGAAGGAAGGAAGATGGTTTCATTCATCTACGGGACTAGTTTTCTATCGGATATTCGCGCGGGCATCCGCCCACCCGCCCGCCACTGATGGACGTGTGGGCGAGTGAGTGGGAGGAACAAAGAAGAAAGGTAGTCGTTTAATCGAATCGAAACAGAAGAGAAGAATTTCGGACTACGAACGAACGGCGAGGAGGGAGGACCCAACGGAGGACGATCGGCGGCGAGGAGAAGTCGGCAATTGCGGCCGCGGCACTCGTCGCGCCCGTCCATTCGAGCTTCGCTTCGACCGGAGCGGCGGCGACGACGAGTGGCGTTGATTCGAGCGAGAGGGGGAGGAAAGAAAGCAAAGGACCTCATTGCCCACCGATAATTTATGGTTAGAATCCGCACGAGGAGGAGCGAGTGGAAAGAGAGGGGAGGGAGAATAAATAGAATCGGACAGTCTGTGGATCGATCGCATCGTAGTCGGTCGGGGGTGTGATAAACGAAGAGGATTCAGCGTGAGCCAAACGAGAGACGGTAGATCTTCGAGCGAGCGGCTTGGATGAAGAGGATGGGAGGACGATTGGTTCGATTTCATGCGAATAAAACTTTTAGTTGGAAACGAAACGAAAAACGCGCTTTAAGTCGAATTGTTTAGACGGGAGAAACAAATGAATGGGTGGGTGGGTTGCAAGGAGCGAAAGAAACTGGCGATTGAATCCGATTTATTACAACAAGAGAGAGCCAATAACACATCACGTCCTTGCACCGAGTGGTTGCGGGCGAGCGGCTTCCTCACTTGGTCGTCATCATGGTCACGAACTCCTGCAAACGATGGGGATGAGTGGACAGATGAAAGAAGTGGGGGGCTCACCTCGTAGTTTACTTGCCCATCGCCGTCTGCAAGCACGAAATGAATGAGCGGAGTGCGTGGACGAAGGGAACAAACCGATGTCGGCCTCGCGGATCATCTCGTCCACCTCCTCGTCCGTGAGCTTCTCGCCCAGGTTGGTCATCACGTGGCGCAGCTCGGCGGCGGAGATGAAGCCGTTGCCGTCCTGCGAACGAGCGAACAATCAATGGAAGAGAAAGAGGAGGGGAACTCACCTTGTCGAACACCCGGAAGGCTTCCCGAATCTCCTCCTCGCTGTCCGTGTCCTTCATCTTCCGCGCCATCATCGTGAGGAACTCGGGGAAGTCGATCGTGCCGTTGCCGTCCGCGTCCACCTAGAGAAGGAGGCTAATCGATTGTTGGAGGGGAGGACGAACCTCGTTGATCATGTCCTGCAGTTCGGCCTCGGTGGGGTTCTGGCCCAGAGATCGCATGACGGTGCCCAACTCCTTCGTTGTGATCGTTCCGTCGCCGTCCTTGTCGAACAGCGAGAACGCCTCTTTGAACTCTGCAAGCGGCCAGAAATCAATGAGATGAATGAATGGAGGGGAACGAACCGGCGATTTGTTCCTCGGTAAGCTGGTCGGCCATCGTGGTTCACCGGCGGTTGGTTTGAGCAGCGACGGGAGCGAACAGAAGACGACGACGACGACTGGAGGAAAGCGAGCGGAACGCGCCTGAATCCGCGAAAATCAATGCGGTCGCAGAAGCGGGGATCTCGACGGATTTACCGCGCAACACAACCGACCGGATGGCCACACGAGCACGCGGAATATTCATTAAAAAAACGCGACTTTCGCGAAACGGAACGAACCAAAAACGCACGCAGACGGCGCGTCGGCAGCGCGCAGAGAGCGCGGCGGACGGGCGGCGCGGCGAGAAACCCGAAGGCAGCGACCGCGGAAGACGCGGAGACGAGCGGACGGGCGGCGGGCGGCGGCGGGGAAGGAGGGCGGCGGAAGACGGCCGGCGGAGGAAGCGGGCGAGCGGGCGGGCGCGAGGGGGGCGAGTGCGGGGAGCGAGCGGTGCGCGCATCGTCCAAAGGCTCGTGGAGGCCGCCGCCGCCATTCATCCCGCACCCGCTCGCTCGCCTCCACGCCGCCGGCGGCCACCATTCCGGGCGCGGCGGGGAACACCTCGTTCTTCCTTCCTTCGCCGGCCTCCTTGCTGCCGCCTTTGGGAAGTCGTTTCATGCACGCGGCCCGCCGCCAGCGGGCATCTCGCCGCCGCTCGTTGTCTCGCCACAAAAACGCCCATCTGACGGCCTCTTTTCTCTCGCCCCTCGCCCGTCCTTTTCGCTTTTTTGTCCCGTTCTTCTCGCCCGCCCGCCCGCTGCCCAACGGCCGCATGCACGGCGGACGGCTCGATTGGGCGGCGTGTTTTCGCCCTCGCCCTCGCCGTTGCCGACCGCCCGCCGCTCTCTCGTTGGGCGCCCAAAAGCGATTAGAAAACCGCCGTCGTTTGGAACGCAACGTGCGAACGGAACGGAAAGCTTGTGGAAGGACGCGAGAAGTCGGTCGCGGCCGGACATTTGCGGCCCAGATTAACCAGTCATCAGAATAAGTTATTAGTCCTTTAGATAAACTATAATCACAATTTACGCTTTACATGGCTAAAAGAATGGGTGTGGATTGGTAGTGTTTTTCTTCACCTATAATTTAGGCTGCAAGTGTCGGGCCACAAATGTCGGCCGCAACTGTGGCAGCACCGAGAAGCTGCAGTCTACGAGAACAAACGATAACGTTCGATTGCACGTAAGAAAGGAGGCGATCGCATCACAAGCGGAAAGCAAGAGGAAAAGTGCAAGAGAAATCGAACGAACGAAAGGAAGGAACAGGAAGTTGTTCGGTGGTCGAGGAAGTGCCGCGCGTGTACCGAAGACGATTCACGTCACGCGGCCGCTCTTCCGCGTTCAAGTGCGCACGATCCGCCTGCTCGACGCCGACGCGGAAGCCGACCGTCCGGCCGGCCGCCAGTCGAAAGCCGCAGGTGAAAAATCGAATCTCCGCGAGCGGCGTCCTCGACGCGACTCGACGGCTTCCTCCTCCTCCTCCTTGGCGTCCGACGGCCCGCTCGCTCCAAACATGATTTCGCCGGGCGGCTGGTGGTCGGCCGGGCGGCCTCGCGAATTATCGCAGTCGAGTGGTCCGGCCGAGCGAACAGAACGGCCGGGCGCTGGAAGACGGCGACCGGCGGAATTCGCGGCGTGAAATCGGCGCGCTCTTTGTTGTCCCGCTCTCTGGACGAACGACCGCCGAGCAGAAAGCAACGAACAAGCGTGCGTGAAGCCGAAGAAGAAGAAAGGCGTCGTTGTGTGGCCAACGGAGAGTTGCGGAAAGAACCAAGCGGGAATGTCACGTTCGGACGGTCAAAGCGGGTGAGGCGTCGACGAAGAGGAAGAAGCGGAACGTGAGTGAACGCGGGCGGGAATGAATGGGCGCCGTAGACATCCGCTCGACCGTCCGACCGGTCGGCCAGCCGTCGTCCAATAACTCCAGTGCGAACAACCGAGAAAATACCGGTCTCCAACCGCCGGATTCTCCCCGATTTCGTCGGCGGTTGGCCGGTCGCCGGCGTCTTCGGCCGCGTCGAGTGCGTACCGTAAGCGCGGTGAACGCGAAATGTCGACGACGACGTCGACGAGCCCCCACTTGTTCGCTGCTGCGTGAATGAGCGCTCGCGGTGGATCGCGTGAGGGCGAGAAGCCGGCCGGCCGGAAAGCAGCGAACAAAACGCAGCAGAAGGCGAATTTCGACAAGCGACAACTCGAAACTCGTCGCCCCATCGTCGACGTGAACGTGGAGTCGCAGAGGCCGCTGGAGAGCGACAAGTTCGCCGCAAATTTTATGCAAATCGCTCCGCAGCCACCCTGTTGATCGCAGTGCGAAAGAAGAGCGGCGCGATCGAAACCGCCGCCACCGCGGAACGCTCCCAATCGATGCGCTGTCCAGCGAAGCCCTTGCGTGTTCGACGGCCGCCGGCGAGATCGGAAAGTGAAAAATCCGAAGGAAGAACGCGGACGGAGCGGACGGACGGGGCGCTCTCGCGGCGGTTTGTGCGGAGAAGAACACCTTTCGGAAAGGACGGCGCACGCAGCAAAGAAGAAGAAGACCGCGGCGAGGAGGCCTCGCTTGATAACGCGAAGGGGCGCCGAGGACGAGCAGAAGACCAAAAGCAAATGAAGCCGCACACGGTTGGGGCCGCTCGAATGGCCGCCGACTTCCCCAAAGCCGCCCGACCAAAAGGCCGAGCGGCCGGGCGGATTTCGAAGAACCAAAGACGTCCAGCCGGCCGCTGACTGCGGGCTTGAACGCGAAAACGAAAGCGGTCGGCTTCTCGTCCACACACACACGCGTTCAAGACCCCCGCGGAATTACGGGGATTCGCGGACCGCACCGCAAAACAAAAACGTCTGCGCGACGTTCGTTTTCGTCCGAGAAACTCGCGGAGATTTCCGTTCGCATATCGTCCACGATGAAAACAAAATGCGCGATTTGATTTTCAGCAAACGAACCCCAGCAAACAACTCGTCCAAACAACCGCCACGTCGCCACGTCGCGCCGAGCGGCGTCCAGACGGCGAGCGGCGGGAACGACGAGCGCGGGAACGTTGGAAGTTTCCCAACACGCGTCTCGCGGTCGTGGGATCAAAAGCGAGCAGACGGGAGATGAGTGGCGGTCGAAAGGAAGATCTCTGCGTTCTGCGGGGCCGCGGGAACGCACGCGGCGAGGCGGCGGTGCCGGCGCGGCCACCGCACGGCCGGTTTGCTGCGAAACTAAAATCTGACAGAAATTTCTAAAAATCGCCCTCTTTTTGAGCGGCGGGCTCTTCTTTGAGCAGCTGCAGCTGTTCGTTGCGGCCCCGTCCGCCGATCGAAACCCCCCGAACCGTTCGGCCGGCCGGACGGCCGGCAGCTCGTGGTCGGCGGTGATTAGCCGAAGGCCGGCCGATCCACCCGGTGGGAAGCCCGGCCGGGAGGACGAGGAAGAAGCGGGGGACAAATTTCGAAAAGAAAAACCATCCGGCTTGTCGTTTTCCAGCCAGCAGCTGGCGGCCGGCCGGCCGGCCACCCGAAAAGAAGGACGGACGCGGCGAGACGAGCGGCAGATGATGAGTGGTGGAGTTCGAATAAAAGTGGAGAAACCGCTCTGCTCTTCGTGTTCACCTTTGACTTTCTCACATACCGGCCGCCGCCGCCGTCGCCCGACCGCCGAGCAAAGCAGCGGACAGTGGACAAACGCAACAGTTCGAAAGTCGTCGAAAATTCGACGCGATAATTCGCGAATTGGACGGCGGCCGCTTGGACGGCGCGGCCCCCACCTTCTGGCATACGGGCTGCCGGCGTTTGCGGTCGGCTCGTATCCTTTTGCTTCGTGAAGTGGAAAGAAGACGGACGGACGGGCGGACGGGAAGCCGACGGGCCGGCCAGCCGGCGGCGAGCGGGAGAGGAAACGAGCAACACGACCGCAAAGTGCGGGAGAAGGCGGCCGCTCGCTCGCTCGACGCGTGTGTGTGCCCGCCGGCGCCCAGCGGCGAGCAGAACGCCCGTCCTGCCGCGGCTGATAATGAAGGCAAGAGGTCAAGCACACGGGCGGCCGACGAGAGAGCGCGGCCGGCGCGCCGCCGTCGAGCGGCTCGACGACGAGCGTGCCGCGAAGAGAGCGCTCCCTTGCAGGCAGCGGAGAAGCCGGCCGGCCGGCTTTCGGATCGAAAGACCGCCGCTTTCGGCCGGCCGCCGTGGCCCTCGGACGGCCCGAATGACCGACCGTTTCGCAACGAATTTTCGACATCGCCCGGCTGCCCCGTCGGCTTCGCAGCGGCCCGCTGTTGCTCGTAAAGGCGCCCCGAAGATACGATGATTAAAAAATGTATGCATGGCGACACGAAGCGCCTGAAGCCGAAACGAACGAGCGGCCGCGGCCGTCCATTTGCGGGAATTGGTGGCCCGATCGTCGCCGCCGCTCGTCGCCCCACGAAACCAATTCATTAGCCGACAGGGGCCGACCGCCTGCACGCCGCGAATTTGCGCGTGGAAGTCGAAAAGTCGGCGCGAATTCGGGCCGCTCGAAGTGCGAAGCAGGAGGCGCTAGTAAGGGAGGCGTGTTGTTGGGAACCAGCAGTCTCCGGAACTCGAGCAAAGCCGAGCACCAGGGCAACCTTGACTCCGCCAGCTACCAATCGACTTCCACTTGCTGCCAGTCGACGGATGAGCGAACGGCTTCTCGGAGCTCATTCCGCTCGACCAACGAAGCGCGACGTTCCGCCGCCGGTCGGTCGGGAGGTCGCCGAAATCCGCTCGCCGGCGACCAAGACGGGCGGGCGGGCGGCCGGCGAAGAAGACGGAGGCGAGAGGAGCGGGGCGCCGAACGAAAGGAAACAAACACGCACACAACCGCAAAAAAACTAATAGCCGCCGCCCCGATGAAACACGTCTGGCTGGCCGACTGGAGGCGGCTGATAACATCGATTCCCTCCCTCCCTCTCTCTCGTCCTTCAACGAAACGAGGGCAGAAGTTATGCATTCGTCGCTGCATAAACGAAACGAGAAACAATGCGGTCGGGCGGGTGTCATGCAATTCGGAAATGGACGCCCGCCGCCGCCTCGCCGTCGGTCGCTCCGTCGGTCGGCCGGTCGAACGAGCGAAGTGCGAACGGTGAACTCCGCTGCGCAGCTGGCCGCAAACCACCAGACGATCTGAAACGAGGGGACCAAGTGTTCACTCGCCGGTCGACGCCGGGCGATTAGCGGCGGCCAAATGCGGCCACTGCGTGGACGGGAATAGAAACGAGCGGACAACGAAGGCGCCCAACCGGACGACCGGCCGCACTTTCGTGTGCACGAGCGAGATCTGCCCTCCACACACCCCGTAGATGAGGATTAGACCGCCGGCCCCACCGACGGCGGCGGCGGCGATGATGAAGAGGCGGCGGATTGCACACACGCTCTCCACTCACTCACTCACTAATTAAACGAAAAGAAGACGAATCCCCCGAATGTTGTTCGCACGGGCCGCCGACCGACCGGCCGCCCGACTGCTTGATGTCACCTCCCGCCTCGACTCGCCGACCGCCCCACCGGCAATCCGCCCGCAAATCCCCGTCGTTGGCCGACGAAACGAACATTCGAGCAGTCGGCGCGCGCGTTCAACGAAATGAACGGAAGTGAAATCACACACTCGAAAGAAACGACTCGGTTTTCTCCGCAAAAGCCGCCCACCTAATCGAATCCTCAGATTCTTCTCACATCGAACAGAAAGCAGCTCTCAAACGAATCCGCAAGCAAATAACCAAATACAACCTGTCGAAGAGCGATAAGACCGTCGAATTGCATTGATCTACGGTCCCTTTGCTTGTCGGATGACCGCGAGGCAATTCGCTTGATTGCGGTGGAGAGCAGAGATCTAGCGCGGTGTGCAGCATCGGCCGTCCGCTGCTCACTCTTCGTTCGTCCAGCCTCTCATCATGGGCCTTTTTTTAAGTATTTTCGCACCGGCTTTCTCTCGTCTATCCCCACTTTTTAAACACAACAACACGGGGAATTCAGATGCGGTTGTGCAGAAGAACGAATACTGCGCCCATTCTACGGCCTTGTGGGCCGTACGCGAACAAGTTTTGCTCCGCTTGAAATCACGAAATCAATTCGTTTTTGCAGGAACGCAGCGCATGCACTCGCTTCTCAAAATGTGGGCGCTTTTTGTTCCAAATGGAGAACGTGAAGAAGGTGCTCGTGTTCGACACGCGCTTCAACGTTTACAAGTGAGTCTCTGCTTTTCCTTTCGTTCTGTTCAGCCACCTTGTTCGTTCAGGATCTTCGAGAGTCGAGAGATCCTGCCGCCTGAACAGAGCGAGCGCTTGAGTCGCGAAAGAGTCACGAATTTCGGCGTGTGGAACGACCACCAGCTGCTCGTTGCGATCGAAGAGTTCGTGAAGGGAGAAAGTTTCAGTTTCCTACACGTCGTTCTCGTCACTCTCAACAAGGCGGACAATTCCGCTTCTGTTCGTCTGCTGTTCACGCGTACGAGCAACTCATTCGTCTCTCTGTTCATTCGCGAGAACAAGTTGTCTCCCTTCTACTGCTTGAACGTTGCGTCTTGTCCTCGGACGAAGGTCTGGTTTTGCACGTTCAACGACGAGCAGTCGCTTCAAGTGGACAAAACGATCGAATTTCCAAGCTCCGTCGTTCTTCCGCACTTGTTCGGCGATCAAATCGTGTGCATCACTGTGAACAGCCGCAGGAAATTCGACTGGACCAAAGTGTTGGTTTACGACCTGCAAACGGACGCCATTAGCACTTGGGAGACGACTGCTGGGTTCCCCACTAGTGGCATGTCTGAGGCACGTTTCTTATAGCTGCGTTCAATCTAGCGAGGTTCGCTTTATTTAGTTGAGGATTGACATCAGCCACGCGTACTTGTGGGCTTCAAAACGACTCTTTTTTGTGGCCGATATGTCCGACTTCTCATGTCCGCCGATTTTTTCGTTCGATCCGTTTGGACGTCGCTTTTCGAGGATTCCGTGGAAGGACACGCATTTCTCCGTCTGGACTCCTTGCTTCGACGAAGAAAACGGGATCTTGTACGTCAACGTTATGCAGCCGCTTCTCGTTTCGGGCCGCTATCACATTGGCTACAGTGCTCGTCGTTTCTGCTGCAGGCAAGCGATTACAGGTGGAGTGAAGCCAATGCTTCTCTTTTCTTGCAGCAAACCCTCTCCACTTCGTGAGTTGTGTTGGGCGGAGATCAAAGACGAGGGCTTCAAATCGCTGGCCGCTTTTGGGCGGGACGTGCCCGGGCTCGTCGAGTCGCCGCTCGTGTCCAAGGACGAACTCCGCGCGCATCTCTCCAACTACACAAAGAAGTGCGCGATGATTTCTCTTTGAATTCTTCCTTACTCTAGTACACGAACAAGAAGGACGATCATTTTTTCTTTCGTCATCGTCCAGCCGTTCCATGAACCTTTCTTCCATCCCTCTTCTGACGGATGTCATCTTTGCCCCTCCCCTTCCACGTCCGTCTATTCGCCCTCTTTTATGACCACTTTCAATGAGCAGCCTCCTCTCAACGAAAATAAACTCGAGGCAGTCAATCAAAAGGGTCGATTGCAGAAGAACCATGCCGACTGCAGCATTCTCGCTTGTTCCCCGATCAAACTAGAGCAACAGCAACCCGTGGCAATTCACTCGTGTTTAATAAAACCAATTCCAATAACAACACACTTCAGAAACATGCGCTCAACTATCCGATTACACACGAACTACAGGCAAAAGGAAAAATGGTAGGTTGCCTACTCGATTAAAACAATGTTAGTTGGTATTCTGATACAAATTTGAGTCAATAAATAGAAAGCAGGACGAACAAAGTGATCTCAACGGAGTCAATGAAGCGGCTCAAATGATGGGCGTTTGTTGGGCACTGCTGGCCGACTGGTAGCCGGGCGTGTTCTCGACGGAAGGCGACGAGTAGTGGGCGGCCGCTTGCTGGAGGTCGCCGAACTGCCCCACCGACTGGCCGTTCAGCGCGACCGTTCCGGCGGTGTTTCCTGAACCAACAAGCAGTCAAACAAGAGGATCGAAGAACTCACCGATGAACTGGAGGGCGGGGTTGACGGTGAAGTTCGCTGCCGACTGGGCGGCGGCGTTCGCGTGCCACTGCGCCCCGTCGCGCGCCTTTTTCTCCGCCGTCTCTCCGCTGAAAGCGAGCAGCAATCAAAGGGAATCGAAGGACGAACGAACTCACTTCACGTCCGAATTCTTGCGCTTCAAGTTCGAGAACAACGTGGGCGCGGGCTGGTCGAGGAGTTTCTCCAGTTTCGCGTGTTCGATGTAGTGGTCGTGCAATCTGAACGATCAATCGAATAGAACGAATCGATTGGAAGGAGAACTCACTTGCCCGGCGACGTCCCCAGCTCCTCCAGGACGTCGAGTTTGCGCTGCGAGAAGAGGAATCGCTGCTCCGCACTCAGGTGTTTGCTGTGGAGGCCGAAGTCCAGCGCTTCGAGGACGTCCTTCTCGCGGAAGTGCGACGACGAGAAGGCGGCTTCCACCAGCGCCAAGTACAGCTGCAGGTTGTCCTGAAGAAAAGCGAGTGAACGATTGAAGGAAGGAAGAGAAAGACTCACGTTGTCCCGCTCAATGGCCTCCTTCAGCACGCGCTCGGCCGCCTTCCGATCGTGGAGGATTTTCGACTGGAAGCGAGCCAACTTCAGCGCGTAGAAGGAGCGCACTCGGCGCGTGTTCGTCGCGTCTCGAATCAACTTCTCCATTTTGTGGACGAACGTCGAGTAGTCGGCGCTTTTGTCCTCCTTGGCTAGTCGCCGCCGATCCACCTGCAGTTTGCGCATCGTGATGGCGACGAAGCCGGGACGGCGGCGATCGAAATCGTTGAGCAAATCCAGCGCCTTCGCCGTCTCGCCTGAAATTCGCTTCGAATTCAGCGGGTCGGCTCGAAGCGAGAGGTCTGCTGAGAAGGAGGAACGAACGAAGTGAGAGAGCGTTCTGCTCACAGCTTCCGCCCCTTCCCCACCGCTCTTCCACCGGCTGTTGTCCTTCAGCACTCGCCCGAAAGTCCTCCAAGCTGAGAAACGATTGCTAACTGCCCAGCACGATCGCTTGTCGACGAACGGAACGCATTTTCTCTTCGGAATTCACGTGAAAACGGGGCGCACAAACAAGATGGAAGTGGATTGAATTGAATTGAGATCACTGATCGCTTGACTGCGAGGCGGAAGTTTGCCGCCGTGCGGGCGGGAACGCTCGTCGTCCGGGGTGGGCAACAACCGAGAGGAAGATGGGGGGAATTACCGTGCTTCTCTTCGAACAGGCTGTACGCCAAGAAGAGTCCCGGTTTGCGCGAGCAGTGGAATTCGGCGGCTTCCTTGTAGATTTGCCGCGCCCGCTCCACGTCGCCCTCCCGGTCGTAGTGGGCGGCACACTGGAACACGAACGAGCAATCAATCAACGAACGAAAGGAAGGATGGACTCACTTTGATCCAAAATTCCTCGTAGAGCGCGCACGCGACGAGGCAGCGGCGGAAGAGGAAGTCCACTCGCTTCTTGTTTTTTCCGCCCACCTCCCAGTCGAGGTAGTTGTGCCATGCGAGCAGCTGGTCCCGATCCAGCGGCTTCACGTGAAAGTAGGGCCGTTTGATCTGCAAGACACACGAGAAATCAACGGAAAGAAGATTAATGGAAGGACGTACCGCGTTCTCGAACTTCAGCCGATCGCCCACCGCCGCCTCGTTCGAGCGGAAGAGTTTCGAGCGCCGGTTGAGGATCTCCGCGCGGAAAGCTTCGCGGGCGACGTCCACGTGTCGTCGACGGCGGACCGTCCGCTTCGTCGCGCCGTCTTCACCCACTTCCTCCGGCGGCACGTCCTCCTCGAGCGTCTCGTCGTGGAAGAGCGGCGCGCCGTGCAGCCGGTCGCGCACCTTGGCGGCGATCGCCTCGTACTCTTCGGCGTTGAGGATCTGGTCGGGCTCGTGGGCGGCGACGAACTGTTTGTAGCGCTCGAAGTGGAGCTGATAGCCGTGCGTGGGGTTGCCGAGGACGAGGTCGTAGAACTGGGCCGCTCGTTGGATTTGCTTCTGCTCGACCTCCCAATCCAAATAGGAGATCCACAGCTTGTCCGAGCGCCAGTCGAGGCCGCACGCATCCAAAGCTCGCACGTAGACGCTGAGCGGAAAGAAGTGGATGAAAGAAAGCAGGAAAAAACGAACCCTCGAGTTTTGATGGCGGCCTGCGCGTGCCCCGCTCCAATCTCTTTCACGTACGCGATGTACGAGAGCCACAGGTCGACGCTCAGCGGAATCTCCTTGACGCCCCGCTCGTAGATCTGCAGAAGCGATTGAAACAAAGAAATGCCCGCGAGAGACTCACGAGAAGCGCCTTTTCGAAGCGCTGATGTTTGCGCATGATTTCGGCCCACTTCTTCCAGTAGCCAAAGCAGAACTTGTATTTGCGGAGGAATTGATCGAACGCATCGTCCGCCGCGTCCGCGTCGTTCTTCTGCTCGACGTGTTGCAGCAGGCGCGTCCACGCGTCGAAGTCATGCGCGTCATCGCGCACGGCGCGCCAGAGGACGCGATTCGGCGAGGCGGAGCGGCTGAAACGAAACGAAATGATCGGAGCGAGCGAAAGAAGCCGGTGGCTCACCTTCGAGATCGACTGCGACGTCGCCGATGGCCGTCGGGAGTGCGGCCGCCCATCGTCCTCGAATTCGATCGGCGAAATGCGGAGCGCGACGCGAAATCCGGGCGAGCGGAGGCGGCCGGTTGGCGAGACGTCAAAGCGGCCGCTCGCAGCGAACAATCGCGGCGGGAACACGCGCCGAGGCTTTTCGGTCGGGCGTTTGCCGACTGGCCGTGTGTATGAGTGGTGGGTATCGAATTACTCGTCGGTTCTTCTCTTGATTTGAAGCCGAAGTTGGAGGTCAAATTCGAGGGAAATTTTAACAGCCTTCAACCAGTCAACCAATCTTCTTTACCAGTCGACAGAAACAAGTTTATTTGCGAAAACTAATGTACACACTCGTGTTGTCGCCTAATCGAACTGAACGTCGCAGTTGGGCAGCGCTTTCTTGAGCGCCTCGCGCGAACGCTCCGGCTTGTACACGTGCGGCAGGTCGCGGATCACCAGTCGCTTCAGGCCGCTGCAACGGTCGATTGGAAGCGAATCGAGTGGTTGGAAGACGAACCTGAACTTCTCCACGTGCTTGAGGCCGAATTCCGTGATGCGACGGCAGGACTCCAAGTGCAGCTCGGGCAGCGAGCGGCCCACGTGCTCGCCCACGGTCTCCAGCCCGAAGTCCTGCAGGTTCTTGCAGTTCACGAAGCGCACACTCGATAGGCGGTCGAGGCCCGCTGAAGGCGACAAACAGAAGAGATCAAAAAAATGAATGAGCGGAACGAACCGAAATGCCGACAGCCGTAGCCCGAAACGCAGCTGTTCGTCGCGTCGATCTCCAGCAAGTGGCACGAGTCCGAGGACTTGGCGGGGTCCAGCTCGGCGGTCGCCCGAATCAGCATGTTGTAGTCGTCGAAACGGTCCTTAAAGCGGTCGAATCTGAACGAAGGAGGCGTGAATTCTCTCAATTCTTTCTGCTTCTCGCTCACTTGACGGCGCCGCCGCACCGAACGACCCACTCGGCGGCCGCACGATCCGCGCCCACTTCCTTCACGCGTTGCACGTCGTAGACTGAAAGCAAACAAACGAATGAGTAGACGGAAGGAAGGGAGGAACGAACAGTTGAAGCCGTCGATCAACCAGCGCAGTCCGGGGATGTTGTGCGACGTGATCGACTGCATTACGCGATCGCCCATTCGAATCAGGTGGCGCGACATCCTCGCGGCTTGGTGGACGACGTTGGGACTTCCTTTAACCAAGGACAGTTTCTTCTGATGAACGACAATCGAATTGGAACGGTAGTCACGGTGCGTTCCACCGATTCGTTTGAATCTACAAGGAGGGCGAAGAAGTGAGTGGATTTATTGCGATCGACCTTCAACAGAAGGTAGACGAGTGAGTAGTCATCACTATTTACAACAAACAAGCAACAGCGAAACGAAAGAAAGAAAGAGGAAGTGATCAGTCGGCCCAATCCGGCCGCGTTTGCTCGGTGATGGACGCGGCGTTCGGCTCGCCCATTCGAACGACGGGGATTTCGCGGCGGAGGAGGGCGCCGCGCACCTTCCACCGCAACTGCCGGCGAGACTGCTCGTTAGGGGGCGGATTTTTGGCCCACAACTCGCGGTACATCTGCAGCCGCTTCAGGTTGTCGTGGCGGACGGGCAGGCGGCCGGGCTCCGGACAGGCGACTTCTCGCAATCCTTCAGAATAAAACGGAATGAATGGAAAGCAATGCAAGAGAGAACGAACCGTTGCGGGCCATGAACTCCTTGGCGTTGAAGGGAGTGCGGGGCGTCCGAAGCGGCGGGAAGGAGGCGGAGCTCTCGACCGTCGGCGCGACGGACGCCCGCCCCGCCGGCTCGTTTTCGTTCGTTTCGGCGGCCGCTTCGCGCAGCGACGGCAGCGTCGATTCGGCGGTTTGGTAGAGCGAGGTGAAGAGCGCGTCGTCGAGGTCGTCGGTCGCATCCGCGTCGTTCTTCCCGTCGCAGTACTTGCGGACCTGGAAGCAAACTGTGCACTCGCTTCTTCGCTCGCTTCTGTTGACTCACGTCCGCCAACATCTCGCCGATTGCGGGCAGACACCGCTCGTACGTCGCCCGAGCCATGCGCAGCGCGTCCCGCACGTTTTCCTGCAAGAAATGAGGAGGAATGAACGAAAAGAACGGCGGGCACTCACGAATCCCTCGAAGAGCCCGTTCTCGTCGTCCAAATTCGGGAACGTGAAGTCCGCGTGACCTTCGTCGTCTGCAACAACGTTCATTCGATCGACATGAAGAAGGAAGAAGAACGAACCTGGGGCCTGGTAGAAGGAACTCGCATCGTACTCCTCCAGATCTTCCGCGTTCACGCCTAAAGCCCATCGATTGAAATGAAGGAAAGGAAGGAAGGGACGAACCATCTCGCAAAAAGCCCAAATCCTCCTGATTGCGAAGATCGAAGCCGAGATCGTGCAGCGTGGAGAGGATGTCCTCGTCCGAGTACGTCGCCATCGGGAGGTCGGGGAAATGGAGCGGCGAGAACTCCTGAAATGGACGGCAGTGAATACGAGCGAATATTCAGAGCAGATGCGCGCAAATGATTGAGACCACGAAATCCGAGTGAAAGAAAGTGGAGGTCGATCACTCGTGTTTGTTGTGATCAACAACAACCTCTGCTTCCTTCCCGCTTCCCGGCTGCAGCGTCCTCTTTCGAAGTGCTCGCTGTTGGGGCGAAGTGCCGCCAATTGATTCGCGTTCGGTTGCGGCGTGCGCGCAAGCGGCTTCCCGGGATGTGCGTGGGGCATTCGAATCGAGCGCGATTTTCGCGGGAACTTCGGGCATTTCGGGGCCGGCGTTCGGTTTGAATTCGAACGGATTCCGGACGCGCGATCCGGGCGGCACCTCTTCGGGGATTTGCTCGATCGGCGCCATCTTTCTCATCTCCTCGCTGATTCGAGATCGACGCGTTGCTCACTTCGATTTCAACATCTTCCCCTTTGTTTCAGCCGGCCGCCATCCGCATGCTGGAAATGGAGGTGGACGAAGAGGAGATCGTCGTGGACGAGAAGCCGCGCGCCGCGCACCTGCACGACCGCTCGAATCCGCCGGCCGGATCCGCGGGCGCGCCGAACGCCGAGGACGCCTTCCCGCAGGAGGAAATCGACGTCGTCGACGGCGAAGAGGAGGAGATCGACTTCGGCGACGAGGACGAGGACCGCTCCTCGCGCAGCGACACGGCGAACGAGCAGAACGCGCGCACCGAGAAGTCGCTGGGCACACTCACGAAGCGGTTCATCAAATTCCTGCAGGAGTCGCCGGCCGGCAACATCGACATCAATTCGGTTCGTCCCGCTCCTTCCATTGCTTCTTTGCACCCACTCGCTCGATTGCAGGCCGCCGACAAGCTGAACGTCTCGCAGAAGCGGCGCATCTACGACATCACGAACGTGCTCGAAGGCATCGGGATGATAGAAAAGAAGTCGAAAAATGTGATCATGTGGAAGTGAGTTCCCTTCCGCCTTCCTTCCTTCATTTACGCTCGATTTGTTGCAGAGGCGGCCAACTGCGAAAGCCGGGCGGCGAGATCGACCTGAAGCCGGCCGACGAGCGCAAACTGATGGACATCAAGCACGACCTGACCGACCTGGAGCGGGAGGAGCGGCTGCTCGACACTCACCTCAAGTGGATCAAGCAGGTGAGTGCGTAAAAGCAAGGGCAGCACTCATTTGAGGTTGCAGAGCATGCGGAACGTCTGCGAGGACATGGACATCTACCGCTACGCGTTCGTCCTCAAAGAGGAAGCGGCCAGTGCGTTCGAGAACGAGCGGCTTCTCCTCCTGCAGGCGCCGCCCGGAACCGACATTCAAGTGGGACAGCCGGCCATCGTTCGTCTCTCTTTTCCACTTCCTTTTCCTCAATCAATCAGTTGCAGAACCTGGACGACGTCCGTTACAGCCTGAAAGCGAAGTCGCATTCAGGACCGGCGATCATCTCGAGTGTCACAAACGAAAAGGGCCACTCGGTCATCCGGCGAACGATTCGGCAGGAGCGACCGACGGCGGCGGCCGACAAACTCGGCGAAGTCCCGACGAACATCCTCGAGGACGAGGAGGAGGACGCCGCCTTCAAGCGCGATCAAATGCTCGAAGAAGAGGTCTACGAGATCGAACCCCTCCGAGTGTTGAGCCCGCCGCCCTCCGAACTCGACTACACGCTCGGCCAGCATCGCGGCGAAACGATCGCGGACATCTACAACGACGACGGCTTCTGACCGCCCGCAACGCGGAGATCTCTTTCCCTCACATTTGTTTTTATTGATTGCACTTCACCTTTGTTTGTTCCTTCATTTGTAGCGTCCTTCTTTCCAACCCCAACGCCTCTTTGATCGTATAAACGAGCCCAAAATAGCTGAATAGAAGTACGAGAGTTTATTTCGGGAGGCGAGAAGTGAACGAAGCGCACACGATGAAACGAAACGAAGCCCACTTTCACCGGCAGACAATCGAATCACATGAAGAATTATGCGACAAATGGCCGATTGGATCGATTAGAATCAATTGTATTTGGACAGCAATCTACGACTACCATTGAACGTACAAGACGAAGGGAGGAGTCATGGGAATGTGGACAATAAAGGCGCGTACAGTGGAGGGGACGAACAAGAACGATTGAATCCAACGGTTTATCGGAGGTCCTCCTCCTCCTCCTCGTCCTCGCCGCCGCAGTGCTTCTTGGCCACGAGCAGGAGGCTGGTCTGCCACGGATCGAGGCGGGAGATCTTGTCGAAGCCGTGGACGGTCTCCGTGAAGTGCTCCACGCTCTGCTCCTCCATGCACGCGGTGAGGTCCTTGACGAACTTGTACTCCCGACTGTCCGCGAACGACGGCGAGATGTCCTCGTAGCGTTTGAGCGCGTTCTGCGTGTCCAGCTGAAAGAACGGCGGGAATGAACGGCGGGGGCACATGAACGGCGCACGTGAACGAAAGACGGAAGCCAGCGGGCGTTCTTCCGTCTTTCTTATCACCCCGCAGTGGCCCGCAATTAGACTCACCACATCGATGCACAAATGACACAGCAGAGCCATGAAGAAGTGATTCTTGGCCGCGTACTTTAGAGTCGGATGGTCGGCCTCGAAGACGGCGATCTCTTCGAACACCTCGATGGCCCGGCGGTAGTTGCCGAGTTCGGCCGAGAGCTGCAAACAATCGAGGAGTCAATCGAACAGAGGGGATCGGAAAGGAACGGTTGGAAGAACAAACTGGTGATCAATTCGCCCCAACAATCGAGAGCATCCCCTTTCTAATCGGATGAATGGAGCACGTACCTGAGCCACGCGAATCAGGCACTTGGTGGCGGAGCTCTTGGCCTCTTCGCCCTTGTAGAAGTCGGCGGCGATCTGGTGGTGCTTGATGCACTGTTCCTTGTTCGGGGCCTCCGTTTCGTAGATCTCGGCGATGGTCGAGTGCACCTTGGCGGCCATGTTGAAGCGGCCCATGTCCGTGTAGAACTCGATGCACTTCTCGAAGCACTCGACCGCCTTCTGCGCGTCCACCTTCCGATAGCAGGTGCCCGCCTTGTCGTAGTCGAGGGCCGCGTCATGCTTCGCGTCCGCTTGGGCGGTGTGCAGCTCGGCGGACTTCAGGAACGCGTCGCCGGCGGCCGACCAGTTCTTCGCGACTTTGAAGAGGTTTCCGGCCTGCAACGAGAGAATTCATGGAATGGAATGATTGAAGGTGTTGGATCGAAAGGAACAAGGCAAAAAATGCAGGATTGATCGTGTTTATGATCAGAACAGAACAACAAACGGAACAGAAAGAAAGAGAGGGACTATTCGAGGATTCGCTTCGCTTTCTTCACTTTGCGCGCCCGCTCGAACGCCCGCTCTTGGTCGGCGCCGAAGGAGAACTCGTCGTCGAGGCGCAGCGAGCGGACGGCCGCCGCCAAGCCGCTCGCGCCGGCCGTCGGCGCCGTCTTGCGGCCGTCCTCGTTCAGACGGCCGTAATTGGAGAGGTGATGGGCAGCGGCGCAGTGCTCGTTGCGGGCCTCCGGCGTCGCGAATCGCTCCGCACAGTCGGCGGCGGCGAAACACTCGAAATGCGCCCGCCCGGGGTACAACTCGACTTTGGCGGCGAAGAGGGGCGAGTGCGCCTCCTCGATGTGCACGTCGAGGGCGCGATTGGAGGCGAATTTGGCGCGACACTCGCCGCATTGGAAGTCGTGCGCGTGCCGGTAGTGGGCCTCCAGCGCCGCGACGCTCCCCAGCACCCGCCAACAGCCGCCGGCCGGGCACCGGAACTCGTGCGGCTGCGGTTGTTCGGGCGCCTGGAGGAAATCGAGCGGTAATTTTGGCATCAAACGATGTTTTGATAGAAATTGAGCAGTGGATTGGTTGCAGAAACGTGAGCAGTGCGTTGATTCGTGTGGATTTCGAAAAGAAGCGCGTGATTCAACAGTTGGGAGGCGAGCGGGCGGATTTCGCAAACAAATGAACACGTGGCCATCGAATAAATTGGATCGATTAGAGAGCAACCAAGTAAAGAGTGGATGGAGCATGGAAACGAATGAAAGAAAGGGACGTACCTGATTGTACAGCTCGCACGCGTCGACCGCGCTGTTGCCGCCGCCGAGGAGGCTGCCGAAGAAGCCGCCGCCCTTCCGCGACTTCTTTTCCGCTTCCTCCAGCTTCTGACGGGCTTTCTGCTCGCTGTCGGCCATCTTCTGCAATCGAACGAATTAATTCGACGGAAAGGGACGAAAGAAATCGCAAAATTCGGCCCAAATCCACGAGTTGTTTTGGGCGAAATTTTATTGATTCTTCACGCCGCCCGCCCGCCCGTCCGCCAGCCGCCTCGCCGCTCCGCTCCGCTCCGCTCGAGGAGCGCCGCAGAACGCGAAGCGGCGGAAAAAGCCGCGGCGGGACCGTCCGCCAGCCGGCAGTGCATTCCTTCTTTCCGCTCACTTCTTTTGGCTTCGCACTCCTCGCCGGCGAACAAAAGAACGCCGGACGGCACGGCCGGAAGGGCAAGAGGGCAGAAAGCTCTTTCCGGTCGCAAAATCCAATTTCCAATAATCGAGATTCAAAACGATAAACAAACAACAAACGAAACCGTTGGTGTCTGCGGGATGAAGCGGCGGATTGATCTTCCGTTTTTGTTTTGTTCAATCAGTAGTGAATTTGGCCGTCGTCATGATGATTAATGAGCTCGACCTTTTCGTTGGAGTGTTCCAATTACCGTAGAATGGACAGTTCTGCTCGAAAGGCTGACCCGGAGATCAGAAGCCACTTGTCTGCTGCATTGATTTCCACCCGAATTTCCCAACGGTTTCTGGTCGATGAGCGGTGGGCAGCGAGATCTTCTGATTGTTCAAGAGTCTTCCGATTTCTCTTTCGTTCGTTCGATCCGCCTGATCGACCGACCGATCATTAGAAATCACGCCGTTGACTTTTGCTCTCCGCCCGCTCGCTACGGTAAGCGAAAGGAGGAAGGCGGAAGAAGGCGCGAGTGATTCAATCGGTGGTGTGATTAGGAAGCGCCAATCGGGTGCAACGACATTGATTCGATTGAGGAGGGAGGCCGGGGCCATTTCGAAGCGACGAACGACGAGGCAGATAGCGAGCGGGCGGGCGGGCGGAAAGAATGGTCTGATCTGGAAGAAGAAGAAGAAGAAGAGGCGTCGACTGTGCACATGAACGACACACGTGTTCGCTGATAAGCCGAGAGCCTGCGGATCCCCTCGCCCGGCGTACAAGCGAGAGGGCGGGACCTCCGCCCCTGGCGGGGAACGGCGGCCGGCCGGCCGGTCGGTCAGCCCAAGGAACGTGAGCATTGGGCTCCAAATAAAAGTGGACCGATCGGCGGCCGAATTCTCCACTTTTGGCTGCCGCGAGCTTCCGATTTGTCCGCCGCTCTCCCCTCTCTGCACAATGGTCGCCGATGTGGAGATCCAAAACGTCGTGGTCGTGGGCAGCGGATTGATGGGAACGGGCATCGCGACCGTAAGCCGCTCACTCACCTGCGGGTCCAATTGAAGCATCCCCTCCGTCGGTTGCAGGTGTCCGTCGAAGCGGGCGTTCACGTCACGCTCGTCGGTCGGAGCGAGGACAAATGCGAGCAGGCGCGCGCCAAGGTGGCGGCCGCGTTGTCCCGCTCGGCCAAACGGAAGCTGCCGAACGATGCGGACGCGCAGCAGGAGTACGTGGAGGCGGCGCTGGAGTTGCTGGAGCTCCGCACCAACGTGATGGACGCCGACCTTGCCGCCGCCGACCTCGTCGTGGAGGCGATCGTCGAGAACCTGAAAGTGAAGCAGAATTTCTTCGAGAAGATCGAACCGGCGGTCAGCAGGTTCGTGCACTCCACAGGGCAATCCCAATCATTCTTCTCGCTCGTTCAGCAACTGCCTGCTGGTGACGAACACGAGCAGCTTCCTGCTGGCGGACGTTTCGGCCAAAATGGAGCGCCGCGACCGCTTCGCCGCCACCCACTTCTTCAACCCGGTGACGGCGATGAAGTTGGTCGAGTTGGTGCGCGGCGAGGAGACCTCCGACACCACTTTCAATTTGCTTTATCGATTCTGCCAGCGCGTCGGGAAGACGCCCGTCAAGTGCAAGGTTCGGCGGCCATCCATTAGGGCGAATTGGAGTGAACTCGTGGGCATTTGCAGGACAACTACGGCTTCATCGTGAACCGCCTGTTGATCCCGTTTGTAGCCGAGGGCATTCGGATGGCCGAGCGCGGCGATGCCGAACCGAAGGACATCGACACGGCGATGAAGTTGGGGGCGGGCGTGAGTTCTCCGTTGATTCCTTTCGTTCAACTCAATCGATTGATTGCAGCACCCGCTCGGACCGTTCGAGGTCGCCGATTTCATCGGGCTGGACACCGTGAAGTTCATCCTCGACGGCTGGCATCAGAGGTGAGTAGTGGAGGCAGCAGATTGCTCACTTTCTTCCTTTCCTTTCAGCTACCCGGAAGACCCCCGCTACAAGCCGATGCCCTCGATGGAGAAGCTGATCGCCGAGGGGAAGCTCGGACGAAAGAGCGGCCAGGGATTCCACACGTACCCGCCGAAATAAACCCGCGTACTCCTCTGCGTGCCGCCTGTTGACTTCTATTTGTAAATACCCTAGATTTTTATTTGCTTCTTCGTACTCATCAATTGATTGAATGCATAAATAAGAAATTGCAACAAGTTGATCATGAGAAGCGCAACTTCGTCCGTCTTCCCACCCACTCGCCCCCGCTTCCGTTCGCTCGCGAAATGCCCGCCGCAAGAGCGGACCGCCCGCCCGCTCGGCGAAAGCGGCCGGCCGCCCTGGCGGGTCGCCTCGCTCGCCGCTCCGCTCCCCATTCGCTGCGTTCCGCTCGTCGGCGTTTGGGCGACCAGATGGCGACGAATTCGGCGGGCGGCAGCGTGCGGAACGCGGCGGCGACGGCCGGGCGCGGTGATCGCCGAATTTTCACGTCGTCCATTCGCTCCGCTCTCGGCGCCAATCCGGCGGCCTCGAGACGCGCCACTAAGCCGGCGAATGCGGAGGTTCAACCGTCTTATCAATCGCTCGATGAGGCGCTCCGCGAGTTGGATCGGGCGCTCGAGCAGCCCTCCACGTCGCTCCTCGAATTCGGTTCGTTTTTTCGCACTTTCATCCAATTATTTCGTTGCGATTGTTCGTTGCAAAGTGCGGACTGAACTCGTGATTCTGCGGCTTCTTGCAAGCCGGCTGCAGGATTTACAGCCCGCCGTTCGGTCGTCCGCACTTTGCCACGAAGAACTCATGATTTTTACGACGTGTTGGCGGGTGTTATCGCTTCGGTTCGGTCGGCTCGATGCCCTCGGCTCGTAATCCCGTCCGTTCTCGAAGGAATCATCGAACAGCGAGCAGATTAGTGGGCAGAAAAGACTGTAAAGCCGCTTGAAGCGATAAGACGAAAATTTGCTTGTTTTCCACCGAAATTCCGCTCGATTTCAGAAGTTTTCCTCCGCCGGAATGCCGCGAAGTTTGGGGACGAGGAGGCGCAGGAAGCCGCCGCCCGATTGCTCAAATACACAATGCAGTCGGGGGAATACCGCTTCTTCCTCAAGATCACATCCGATTGCATCGGTGAGCGAATGGAGAGGTGATCCTCGTGTTCATCTCTCGACTTGCAGCTCACCTGAACCTGCAGACGGCCATCTCGCGCGAGCTCCTCCTCGCCGCCAACGACTACTTCGTCGGAGGGCAGCCGGACGATCAGCAGACGCCCGAACTCTTCGGCCACGTGATGGCGAGCCGCTGGCCGCCCGGCAAGGGCAAAGCGATCGAGGCCGTGAACCCCGTCTTGTTCGGTTCGTTCCTCCGCTTATTTCGATCAATTTCCTGCTTCTTGGAGTCGTCCACTCGATCACTCGCTCGTGGATCGAAATCATGCAGCAGTACGGGGGAGCGGACGTGAGTTCCCTTCTTCCCCTCGATTTTATGCGTCCTCCCGCTTTCAGTCCAAACCGGAGACTCCGCGCGACGAACAGAACGGCGGGGTCCGATCGGAGGCGGACGCGGAAGCCGAACGGCGGCTGGCTGCTCGCTTGTTTCCGGACGACGAGCAGAAAGAAGCGACCGCCGTCGAACCGGCGGAAGCAGTCGAAGAACCGAGCGGAGAGCCGAGCGGGGAGCCGAAAGAAGCCGCGGCTGAGGCCGAGGATCCCGCCGAAGAGTACGACGAGCAAATGGCGACGATGGCAGCCCTGGGGATCTGCACGATCTGCAACGTGGCCCAGCGGAATTTTTGGCTAAAGTTTGTCCATTTCTTCCTTTTTTCCATCTTCCCCCTTCGTTTGCAGCGCGATGGAGATGTTCGACGAGGTGTTCATGGCGACGAAGCACCTCCTAACGGCGCCCGCCGCCCATCTGCCGCGGAACGTGAAGCAGTCGCTGCTGCAACTGTACGTGAACCTCTTCAAGTGGTCGGCCACCGGCCAGCCCAAGTGCACGTCCGTCTCCACTCAAGCCTCCTCCTCCTCCTCGTCCGGTTGATCCCGCCTCTTGTCACAGCATTTCCACGAGTCATTCCCTCAATTGCATTTCATCTAGTCGAATAAAAGTGTTGAGTTTGCGGCGGATGGAGCTTCCAGAACGTTGGGAACGAAAACAACAACAGCTTTCCGTTGCACACTCCAGCGACCTCATGACATCAATCTTTGCTCTCCGCCATCGGCCGTACGCTCCCCACCGCCGCTTCGCTTCGTCGTTTGTCGTTTGGAACCGCGCGGCGTGTGCGCGGAGGCGCGCCGAACAGACGAGCCGAGCGAAAGTGAGTGGAAACCTGCTCGAATCAGCCGTGTCTTCGTCGTTTGATTCGAAGGGCGGGGAATTCGATGCGCGGGACGACGACGAAGTGGGCGGCGAGAATTCGAATGCCTTTGGTTGAATCGAGCGAATCGAAGCGGCGGAATGACCGGCAGCAAGGACAGACGAGCGATCGGACGGACGGACGGACGGAAAAGGACGTCCGTCTTGTGATCAAAACGGAGTGAATGCCGAGCGGGGCGGATAACGCCCGAAGTGATCGGTGGCACCGTTTGCGGCGACGCCGAGAAACGCCCACTTTTCACTTTCGCGGTCGCAACAAACCGGTTCGCCCACTCGCTCACCGATTTCTCCGACCTTTTCGCTGACGTCGCGGTCTCCGAATTTCGCCCCACGATTTCGATCTTCAGCCACCTTCGTTGGGCGTCGTCGTCGATCGAAGGCCGCGACGATCGCGCGTCATCGACCGCGTCGTGCAGTTTGTTCCACCGATTCGCTGGGCAGTTGCAACTTTTCGAGGCAATTCTTGAGCCTTCTTCGCTCTCGTTCTCGCCCTCAACGCCCACCGTCTTCTCGAACCGACCGACCGAGCGGAACGATCGCAGCAGCAGCCGACGGCGGCGGCGGCGGCGACGGCGGCGGGTGGGCGTTTTTACAGCCGAATCGAACCGATCGTTCTGGACGACGCAAAGTTTGTTGTGTGGTTGTGTGCTTGCGCAATGAGATGCCTGTGGCAGTTGTGTGTTGCGTTTGGCGAAGCGCAACGAACGGAACGTGCGCAAAGTTTTCGGCGACGACGTCGGCGGGCGGCCTGGAGGTCACGAACGAACACAAGTGTTGAACCCCGCGATCGATCGCTTCGTCTTCTCTTTCTTCTTCGGATTGCAATTGCGGCGATTGTTGCTCTTGTGCTCTCGTGCTCCCCTTCTCGTTCTCGTTCTCGTGCTCTACTGCTCTACTGCTCTACTGGCTTTCATCCATCCTGCCTTCCCGCATCATCGGTGGAACGCGGCGGATGCAGGTACGAAACGAGACGCGCGAAGATCCCCGCCGCCGGTCGCCGCCCGCTGGCTGGCGCGCGGGTGATAAAAGGCGAGCGGCACGCGTCCCCCACCGACCCAATTTCTGCCGCGAATCTCCGAGCTTCCCGAGCGACGACGCGCACCACTCGCCCGCCGTGACCCGAAATCTTGACCGGCGGCGGGCGGCGGAGTTCGTCTTCTTTCGGCGACGCTGATCGCGGCGTCTGCTGAAATGAACGCCCGGCGCGGTTCGGTTCGTCTTCCTCTCGTCGATTCCACGTGCTCCAAATCGTAACGCGCAGCCGCCGGCCGCCGGCGATTGACCGTCGAGGGTTTCGTTCGATTGCCCCAGCAAGACACGATAGAGATTTACCGTCTTACGCTCAGGACTGTAGACACTTAGCTGCAGATGCGAACGGTTGCAACGAGAGCGGCAGCAAACAGCTCTTGATTTGAAGCTTTGCTCTCGACATGTACTTCTTGTTGCTCTCGTTACATCACGCAAACTATTGTTTACTGCTCCTTCTTTCGCGTGTTCTCGACGTTCCCGATCGAGAGTCCAAATCGGCGAGCGGCGGAACGAAACGGAAACCGTTTTGCCGCCCACCCGCCTCCGCTCGCGGCCGTCTTCCGCCGGCGTTGCTCCGCCGATCGTCCGCATTTTCGCGCACTTCCGCCCGCTTCTCGGCGGCTGGCGGTTATAAACGTTGCGAATTACGCAGCCACCATTCGAGCGGCTTCTTTCGAGCACCTTCTTTTGTTCCACCTACGATCTCGTGCGTCATCCCCTGCCGTCTTTTTTGTGCTTTCCGTGACCTTTGCATTCTGCTTCGTGCAGAGTAGCGAGTGAATTCCTACATCTTGGAGGGAATAAAAGACGACAATCAACGACGAGCTTGCAGGCATCTCCGGACGTTGCGCGCGCCGAGTCGGGACGAACGAAACGGACGGACGGGATTCGCGTTGACCCCGCCATCCAATCCCCTCGAACGAATTTGGGCTTCCGTGGATCGAAAGACGGACGATTGAGCGCGTCGAGATGCAACGATTGGATTGTCACGTTAAAGAATATGCCTGGGGTTCGTCCTTCTTTCAATCAACTCATCCTGTTCGTCGGTTTGAAGGAAAGAAAGGCTCGGGCTCGGAGGTGGCGCGTCTTTTCGCCGCCGGCCACAAGAACTTCAAAATGGGCTCGAAGACGCCGTACGCTGAGGTTCGTTCTCTTCCTCGTTCTACTCACTAATCACTCATTTGTTTCAGCTCTGGGTACGTTTTTCCTCCAGTTACTTCTGGTTCTTGTTCTTCCACTCTGATTCCCCCGTTTACTCCTAACCTCCATCTCGTAGGTGGGCACCCACCCGGACGGCGCGGCGCGCGTGCAGGACACCGGCGAACATTTAAGTCGAATGATCGCGCGGAGCGACTCGTGCAACTACCTGCTGAACAACAACAACGGCGGTGGCGAGGACCGCGACGAGGTCCACCTGCCGTTCATCATGAAAATCATGTCGATTCGGCACACGCTCTCGCTCCAGGTCCATCCCACCAAGGTTGCTTTCTTTCGCTTGTCCAGTGAGCAATGCGGAGTTCAGGAACAAGCCGCCGAACTACACGAGCGGGACCCCAAGAACTACCCCGACCGGAACCACAAACCGGAGCTCGCGTACGCACTCACGCGCTTCGAGCTGCTCTGCGGCTTCCGACCGGCCGTCCAGATCGTCGAGAACATGAAGGGTGAGCTCTCTGCCTCCTCTCTCTTTCATCCCTCCGCTTGCAGCCTTTCCCGAGCTGTGCGAAGTGATGGACCGCGCCAACCAGCAGAAATTCGAGCGACTGGTGCGTGCGGGCGTCAAACAAGAGGCCCAAGAGCTCAAAGACGCCTTGCGGCAGTGCTTTTCGCACATGATGTACGCCCCGGCCGACCTCATCAAAGAGCAACTCGCCAAACTGAAGCAGCGCATTGCGAACGGCGGTAAGTGGACGACGAGAAGCTTTTCGTCAATTATTGATCGAAGTACCCGCTCAATTCATTCCGTTGATCGATTGCTTGCAGTTCGCGGCTGTTTGAGCGAGGACACGGTGAAGGTCATGGAGCAGACGTGGACGCTGTTCCCTGACGACGTGGGCTGCTTCGCGCCGCTCTACCTCAACCACATGATCCTCGAGCCGGGCGAGTGTTGTTTCTATGCGGCCGAGGAGTTGCACGCGTACTTGAGCGGAGGTTTGCATTGAATTGAGCAACGGAAACAATCGGATTGACTGCAGAATGCGTGGAATGCGTGGGCTGTTCGAACAACACGATTCGGGCGGGCTTGACGCCTAAGTTCGTGGACAAGCGGTCGTTGATGGACGTCCTCAACTACCGAATGACCGACCCCGCCTTCTACATGGTCGACCGTTGCAACGTGAAAGGATTCGATTGTGTCTTCGAGTACGCGCCCGACTGCAAGGACTTCACGCTGCACGAGATGAACGTGAGTTCTTTCTTCCATGGGCAGAATGCGGAGTAGAGATGTGCTTTACTGCGGACTGCAAGGGGCAATCTTCTGTCTGCAGTTCAAAGTCACATTGAAGTCTAAAAGTTTTGAAGTTAAAGATGAATCAAAATTCAAACGCAGTCAAACTCTCACGGATTACAGCCGAGTAATCATTCGCGTGGTTCAGATCCCCTCGGCCAAGGCGCCGCACGCGGTGGTCGCGAACCTGCCGACGCTCGGCTGCGCCTCGATGATGGTGATCGTTTCGGGCGAGGTCGAGTGCCGCGAGCTGCTCGGCGACGCAGACGAAGTGATGTCCCGCCGGCCGGAGTGGGCGCTCGCCACCAGTCGACTGGGCGAACGCGGCGACATCTTCTACATTCCGCCCCACTCGCAGATTCAGCTGGTGAAGCGGGGCGTGGAGCCGGTGCTCGCCTACCGCACGTTCAGCTACGAGGTGGGCCCCGACCACTCCACGCGCATCAAACTCCCGACCGTCGCCGACCATCCGACGAAAATCGCGCTGCCCATCAAGAAGTTTCGGCACATGCACAACGGAGTCGCGGACTACGTGGACGAGACGATCGAAATGGACGGCCTGATTTGAGCGGTCGCGGCCGATTGACCGAAATTCTTTCAACATTCTCGACTTTAAATCGTCTTCTTTTTCGTTTGTTCGCTCATCGTCAATAATCTTCGATTGATCCAATTCTTCCTTCCTTCTTCCCATGTGCCATCCCTTCCTCCTCTCCTGTTCGCATAACAAACCCAGTTGTCCTCCTCGTCTTGCCGCACACGCCTCGAGCCTTTCACTTCTTGCAATCAATCCTTCTTTTCTTCCTTCTCTTCCTTCAGCAGCTCTCTCTTCGACCACGTTGTTTTCTCGTGTCTTGGAAATAAAACGACTTCAAGGTTGCTCGGGCGGGCGCTCACATGAACGAATGAGGGGAGCGAACGCCCGAATGAATAAGCCGCTTGGGATTTCCAGGGTAACCGCGGCGGCGGGCACGCAGGCGGAGGCGGAGGTCGATTGCTCGAATGAAAGCGAGTAATCGGCGGGATTTGCCCCTGCTCGTTCCTTTCTTGCATCCGAATGAGTTCTTGCCGATCGTTCAACTTCTTTAAATCGAGTGAGCGGTCGGCGTCAAGAGGATTCTTGAGGTCAAGCGGGCGGTCCTCTTCGGCGGCGACTCGACGGGGCGCCCAGGTGGGTGGGCGGCCGGGCCATCGGGCTCTCGGCGGCGGCGTTCGGCCTCTCGACGCTCGTTTGCGCTCCGCGGGGACGCGCGGACGGGCGGCTTTTTTGCCGCGTGCGGCGCGCGTCGTTTCGCCTCGCGCACTTCTTTTTTGGTCCCGCAATTTGCATTTCTTTTGGATGACCGACGCGCAAGGAGATGAATTGATAGAGAGAATTCCTTTGAGGGTCGGAGCAATGTGTTTGAGAATTGAGTAAATACCTTTGATTCGATTGTGCCGAAGATTCTCGCCGCCTTCCCCTCTTCCACCTGCTCGTCCTCACGCCCCGTTCGTCTACTCGTTTCGCATTCAGGCGAGCGGAAACGAACGCGAATGAGGCGAATGGCTTGCGGAAGGAAGGTGGGTGGGATTGTCGACTTCAAGGCCGAACGGAAGCCTCCGACTCCTTCTTCGGGGATGTCCACGCGGTTGTACGTGAATTCGAACGGCGCCCGCCGGTTCGCGCGCGTTGTTTGCCCAACGGCCGGCCACTTTTGTTGCCTTCGCTGCCGCTCCGCCTCGCTCCTCCTCGAGGACACCCACCCGCAGATCTCTCGAGTCCGCTCGGCCGGCCGGCCGTTACTCTTCCACCCAACGCTGTCGTTGTCCACTTTTAACCTTGAGCTCAAGTGCGAATTTCGCTCTACGAGCGGGCGCCCGTCTTGTTTCAAGATTCGCCCGCTCCTTTGAGTCGCCGGCCGTTGTTCTTGCCGACGGTTTAAAGCTCTCTTTTGAAGCTGAATGACCACACATTTCTGAGGTGTTTCCAGAGATTCGAGTCGTGTTTGCATTCGAGTTGTTTGTTGCGCAATCGAGTTGTGAACACGTCGATTACTCACCTTCGATCGTCGATTGATGACAAGCCGCCGCGTTCTCCTCGTTTATCACCCACTTCCTTCGCGCGTCCATTACTCAATCGCTTTTGTCCCCGCTCGCTCGCGCCCGAAATCCCCCCGCTCTCTAATGCATCCCGGCGATCAGACGGCCGGCCGGCGGGCGTGTCATCGATCCCGTCCACTCACTCACGCAGCCGGCCGCTCCCTCCGAACGCGCGGCGGCGGCCCCAGCGAAAGCGGCGGGCAGGCGCTAAGGATGAGCAAACACGCGGCGAGCAGCAGCAACAATTCGCGCGTCCATCTTCAGCCAGCCTTGAGAGTCAAGAGGAAGAAGAAGGCGGGCGGGCGGTGAGGAAGACGGAAGATCAACACGCGAGAATTCCCTCAGAAATCGGCGGGCGGGCATGATCGCGATCCCACGTGCAAACACTCGAGCGGCGGCGGCGGAGCGGCCGGATGTCCGAAGACGAAAGCGAGACGAAGGCGACGGGATGAGCGCAGCAGGAGAGCGATGAGGAGGAGGCGGATGTTTGTTTGTGTGTGGTCATTTTTTTCGGCCGATCTTCTTCACACTTGCGCGCGCGTGGACGTGTGAACTCGACGCGGCCGGTCCTCGCTTTCGCGCACTCAGCCAGTCGCTCCCCGTACTCTCGAGTCAAATCGCTTCGATTCGAGTCGATTTGCGGCCGATAATCTTCTCCTTCTTTCAGCCATACGGTTTGCTCGCTCGAGTTCCTCTTCCGTCCGTTGCTCAACCGCTGGCCGCTGGAAATGCAAGAACCAGATCGACGAGCGAGATGAACGAAGAACGCTTCTGGAAGTCCGCTTTGGCGTCGTGGTTGCGCTCGTCGGTGGACGAAATCCGCGCGCAAGTGCCCGCGTTCGAGTGGCCGGTCGGCCGCCGGATCGACGAGCCCTCCACCTCGACGGCGCTCCAGTACGCGGACCTCTGCGACGGCCAACTGCTCAACCTGCTCTTCGATGTCATGTGCGTTCCCTTCGGGTCGAATGACCTCGCTCACCTTCTTTGCAGTGCCCCGAACATCCGGGCGTCGGCCCTCCTCGACCGGGATGTCGGCTGGACGACGACGACGGGCGGGGCGGACGGTCGGCGCAGCCAAAAGCAACCGGATTTCGTTCGCATTCGCTCGTTTCGCCGCCTCTTGCGCAACGTGATCGCCTTTTTTCGCGTATGTTTTACTTCCTTTCGCTTTGCCTCGGCTTCGATCGAGGGCGGAGGTCGCTATTTTGTATTCGATTCAATTGTTTCGATCGATCGATTGAATCGAGAGAGCTCTTCCAGGAACATTCTCTCTACCCGACCACTCTGCCCGATGTGCTGCGAATAGCGATGGAGAAGCCGGTTGCAGGTGAGTGCGGCAGTAAAGTGGACGAGCGGCCCGCAGAACACTCGCGGGACAACCGATCCCATTGGGCCATTCGTTCGATTGGGTGTCATTTGATCGGCGATAACAATCGAGCGAGCCGATCGCTCGGCGGTCGGCCATCCGATCGACCCGGAAATTAAAACGGCGGCGGCCGGCGCGCAAGTGGTGGACGAGCGGGCGGGCGGGCGGGTGTTTCCTTCGTGGCTTATGCAATCCTTTCGTTTCGATCAGGTGGCTGACAGCTGGCGGGGGATCGCCTTCGTAATCATTCGAATGTGTGCGGAGGGGCGGAAGAATCCGAAGAGATCGCTCGGGATTCCGCCCGCTCGTCCGCTTGCTCGCTTGCTGGTCGCCGTTGCTCCAATTCGCGAGTCGCAATCGGGCGAGCGACTGGTGGGCGGCGAGGGCGGTAAGGCGGCTAACGGGACGTGAAAACATGAACTGCGGACGTAAACGGACGAGCAAAATGCCGCCCGCTCGTCCTCTGCGGACCGCCGCCAGTGACCTCCGCCCGTCGGGTCGCCGATCGGAATCCAGCGCTCCCCGCCCGCTAATTTGCCGATCGGCTCGGACGGGGCGGGCGGGGCGGGCAAGCGGGCATTTCGCTCTTCGGCATTCAAATTCCGACCGCCGGCTGCTCGGGATGACCGCCGGTCACTCGCCGTTTGATTATTAGCTTCTCCGCTCTGCCCTTCTCTCATCTCGTTCGCTCGTTTCCGTTGGGCGGCCACTCCTTCTCTCCTTCCGTCCTTCCTTCCGTCGGATTTCGCGTCTCGTTTGGTTCGAATTTCCGCCGGCTGTTCGCCGGGCGGCCGTTCGAATTTGAAGGTCGCCGCTCGGATTCAATCTTGTTGATTAAAGCGAGGAAGCAGATGCTCTTCGGTCATTGTGGTCATTCCGTTGCACTCGTTTGTTTCCGTTGGCCACTCGCTCGCCCGCTCGCTCGACCGGCGGGCGCCAATCACATGTGTTGGATGGGGGCGATAACACACGAGTTCTTTTCATTACTCTCTTTGGCGGCGAGTGGCGTCCATTCGCGGCTTATCAACTCCGATCGCTCGGCGCGTCGCCCACTTCCCGTCGGCCGACTGAACGGCCGCGAATTTCCGCCCACTTGCGTTTCGTTCCGCAATTCACTCACTCGCTCGCTCGACGACTACGAGGCGGCGAACGAGCGGGCGGGCGAGCGGGCGGAAGATCGGCGAGCATTCAAAATCCTCGCCGCCGCCGCCCGAACGTGCCCAGCGGGAAATCGCGACGAAGCGGGCGGACATTTGCGCTTCGTGTTCGTCGTCGTCGCTCGGCTCGGCTTTTATTCCAATTGGCTTTGCGGTCGAGCGGTGGAGCGGCCGGCCGGGCGGCGAGTCGAGCGAGTGGTTTCGTTCATCCGTCGAAGCCGACCGACCGCACGTGTTGGCGGTACAACGGTCGCGCGCCCGCCCCCGCAATCCGCTGAGGTCGTCCTTGGATTCGCGCGCGCGCGTCGAGGCGAGTCGGGCGCCAATTCCGCCCATTGGTATTTCCGTTGCCCCAATCATGTCGCGCCCATTGTTCGTCGCTCGCTCGTCCGTCCGGAGGTCGTCCAGTTCCGCCTCGCCGCTCGCCCGTTTACATTCGACGAATCGAATGGATCAAACGGTCTCGCTTTTGCGCGGTCATCGGCAACACGAATGATTTCTTTTGTTCGCCCTTTCGATTGCTTCGGATGCATTCGTTGCGTAATCCCTCCCCGAAGGACATCCGCCTCGCCTGCTCGCCGTCGTCGACTACGAGGAGGAGGGCGGCGGCGGCGTGCGGAATGCAAATCAATCGAACGGGCGGGCGTGTGATTGAGGAGATGAGCGAACGGACATCGTCGTCTTAATTGCCGCTGCACTCCCCGCCTTTTGACGACGGCAAGGAGGCGGGCGGGCGGGCGAGCAGCTGAACGAGTCGCTTGAGGCGGGCGGGCGGGAGGAGCGGAGCGGAAGGGCGTGGAATCAATCGACTCGTCTGGAGCTGGCCCCCACTCGTTTATCGCGAATTCCTCCCCCGAATTTTTGTTCGATGACGAAGAGCAAAGCCGTTCGGATTGTCGGGCAGGAAGTGGGAGCTTTGCAGAGGGCAGGGCGAACTGGTGATTAGTCCTCTCTCCTTATTTCTTTTGCCTCACCCTTCAATTCGACCGGTTTCTCCTCCTCGCTTGCGGGCAGGTGGCGATCCACGGCGAAATCGTTGACCTTCCTTCCTTCCTTCCTTCTTGCTTTCGTTCGCTTCTCTGTAATTTGTTCCCGAATTTCGGCACGAGAACGCGAGAACGTTGCGGAAAAGACCGGAATTCCGTGAAGGAAGGAGCAGCCGGGAGAACAACGACGAGGAACATCCGCCCGTCGTCCGCCTTCTGTCTTCTTCTTGTTCGTTTTATTGCCGAACCGACGGACCATTGAGCACACCCGCCGGCCGCCCCGCCTTGCGCCGCACGATCGGCGAGCGAATTTCGAGCTTCCTGCCCGCCGATTTGCGTTGGAATTGCGGGAGAACGGCGCGAAAGGAGCGCGGAGCTCGGCGGGGACAATGGCGGAGCGGACGAAACGGGCATTCCGCCGCCCGCAATGTTTGCCTTCCGCGAATCGAACGAACGAACGGGACGTGGGCGCGAGCAAACCGGCGGCGGGCGCGCCCTTCGATTCCGTTCGGTTTTGTTCGTCGTCGTCGTCGTGATCCGAACGAACCACGGCGACCTGCCCGCCGCGCTCGGCTCGGCCGCTTGGTCCCCGGCCGCTCCGCTCGGCCTTTCGCTGCGCGCCGCGATACGCAAATTCGGCGAACACCTCGCCGCCCCGCCCGCCCGCTCGCTTCGTTCCGATCGGCCGAGCGGGACACGCGGCCACCCGCGCGCTTTTCGTTCGGCCCGTCTGACCGCTTGGGCGGCTTTGCGCATTCGTTTCGGGAGAATTGACGCCTTTCGATCGCATTCCGGGAGATTAGAGAGTTCAAGCGTTCATGAGTTCTTTCCGGTTGTTGTCGTTGCAAGGCGCGATGAAGGAGTGGAACGAGGGCAAGGAAGGGGTGCATTCGAATTCTTCGCGGTTTGAGCAATGAACGATTGTGAAATGAAATGATTCTCGTCTCTTTACGCGCCCCCCATCTCAATTCTTTTATCCCCTGTTTGCAGAAACCAGCGGCCATGAGATGCAGAAGCTGCTCGGCCTGCTGTTAGGCGCCGCCGTCCACCACTCGGATTCGCCGGCCGGCGAGTGCATGAGCGCCGAGAGCGAGGCGGAGATCATTGCCGAGCTAGCACAAGTAATCCTCTCCTCTTTCCCTCACACTCACTCCTTTCTCGCTTGAAGATCACCGGGAACCGCGACCTCTTGCTCAAACTCAACCCGAACGATCCGTCGGCGTTGCCCGACCCCGAGGCGATTCGGCGGCTGCTGGAGTCGCTGGCCGAAGAGCGCAACGAGTACGCGATCCGACTGCTGAAGATGGCCGAAGAGCGGGCCGAGGGCGCCTCCACCTCGTCGTCCAACGGCCTCCGGACGCCCTCGCCGAGCGGCTCCATCGACCGCGACCGCCTCGCCCAGCTGCAGGATGAGAATGCGGAGCTGCAGAAGCAGCTGGAGCTCAAGAGTCTCCAGTCGGAGCACAACCGACAAGCCGCCCTAGACTACGAGGACCGGCTGGACGTTGCGCACAAGGACATCGCCGGTTTGAAGCGCGAGCTGGACGAGCAGAAGGAGGAAACCGGTGGATTGCGCGAGAAGATTCGCTCGTTCAACGACACCTTCAAGCATTTGGAGTACGAGGTTCGTTCTTTCCGTTCATTCATCGAAGCAATCACTCGGTTTGCAGAACAAGAGGCTGCAGAAAGCGGACGAGGACCGGCGGAAGCTGTTGGTCGAAAAGGAGAAGTGGGTGCGGGCGCAAGAGGAGCATTCCGTACGTCCTTCCATCGATTGCATCAACCCATTCGTGTGTTGCAGAAAGTGCAGAAGGAGTACGAGAAGCTTCGATCTTCCTTCTCGAACCTGAAGGCCAACGAGCGGCTCTGCGAGGAGCTGAAGCAGCAGAATGGCGCGTTGACTTTCGAGCTGTCGCAAGTGCGCAACGAGCTCAAGACTGTGCAGTTGGAGAGCCAGGAGGTGAGTTCCATGCAATGAAAAAAAACAAAATTCAATTGCAGTCCCAAAAGAAGCTCGACCGACTGATGGACGAAAAGCGAAAGCTGGAGGCGGAAAACGAGAGTTTCGCCCGCCGCTCCGCCTCGTTCGCCAACGACTCGACCGCCGCAGACGCTCCCGGCTTGAATTTGACGCTCGAAGCCGAGCTGCAGCAGGCGGAAATCGAGCACTTGCGGGAGGAGAACGAGCGGCTGCAGCTGGAGTTGGCCAAGTACTCGCTTCTTTCTTCTTCACTCACTCCTCCTCGTTGCAGGGCCGCCCAACCGGAAGAACTGCAGCAATTGCGCGTGGAAGTGACGAACGTCCGCACGGAATTCGACCGAGTGTCCAGCGAGAAGTCCGCCCTGGAGCGGCAGTTAGAGGCGCACGTGGCCGAAGCGAACCGAACGGCCGACGAGCTCCGCGAACTCCGGCGAGTGCGCGGCGAACTCGAGGGCGTGAGGAGCGAGTTGGAGAACCGAAAGGCCGAGTTGTCGGCCGCACACATCCAGCAACGGCAACACGAGTCGATCGTCAAGGAGCGGGAGGTTCTCGTCGAAAAGGTTCGTTCGAATCCACCGATCCTCGTCGATCGCCTCCTTGCAGCTCCGCGCAGCCGAACGCTTCGCCGCCGACCACTCCGACCGCCTCCAGCGAGCGGAAGCCGAGCGGACGAAAGCGGAGGAGCGCGCCCGCGAGCAGGCGGCCAAATCGCAGGCGACGGCCGCCGAACTGCGCGTCGCCCGCGAGCAGTCGGAGCGCGAGCGGAAGGCGGCCGAAGCGGAGCGCACCGCCCTCTCGATGCGGCTGGACGAGCTGGAGGAGGAGCGCGGCCAACTCAAAGCCCAAATGATCGACCAGAAGCAACTCCAGCGCCGATTGGCGAAAGCGGACGAGGAGCTGCTCGAACGCAACACCCGCATCCAAGGTCTCGAAGTGGAGGTCGCCCGACTGCGGAAACAGCTGGAAATCGAGGCGGCGAACACGCAGGAGCTGCGCGACCAGCTGGCCGCCGAGCGGGCCCGTCACGCCGGCCTGATGCCCCGTTTGCGGTCGATTTACGTCGCCTACTGCACGACGAAGAGCGGCGGCGAGGACGCGAAGCTGCCGGACGACGCCGCCCTCCTCAACTCGATCGACTCGTGTTTGCGCGACGCCTTCGATCAACACTTGGCGGCTGCCGCCCAGCTGCGCGTCGAGCAGCAAATGCAAATCGAGGAGATCAACAAATTCTCGAAGAACATCGACGACCTGAAGCGGAAGGGCGACGAGCTGAACGCCACGGACGACCGGACGAGTCAGCGGATGAAGGGCGAGGTGCGTGAACGCTGAGGGATCTCCGCTAATCCCCACTTGTAGGTCGAGCTCTACAAAGAACGCCTGAACGCCGCCCATCAACGAGAAAACGAGTTGCACGCGAAGGTGGCGGTCGAACGACGAAAGGTCGAAGATCTCCAGCGCCAAGTCGTGAGTTGCGTCCGCTCCTTTCCTCCATTGACCTCCGGATTGCAGCAACAAAACGTGAAAGTCGCCTCCGAGTTGTCCCGTTTGCAAGTGGAGCAGCAAAGCAACGAGCGCGAGCTGCGCGACCTTAAGGCCGAGTACCTCGAGCTGGAGCAGCGCGCGGCCGCCGCCGAGGCGACGCGCAAGGAAGCCGCGCAGAAGTTGGCGAAACTGCAGCTGGCCAACGAGGCACTCGACTTGGACTACGAGCGGCTGAAGGCGTTGCACAACTCGGTGACCGTCGACTTCGACCGCACGAAACACGAGGCGGTCGAGCTGAAACGGAAGCTGCGGCTGCTGAACGACGCCGCCGCCGAATCGGGGCGCGAGCGCTCGCTGAAGGCCGAAGAGGAGGCCGCCCGCCTGCAGCGCGAGTTGAACGAGACGCGTCGCGAACACGCCGCCCTCCTGCGCCAAAAGGAGACGACCGCCGACGAGCTCCGAGGATTGCGCGAGACCACCGCAACGCAAAAGTCCGCCCTCTCCGCCCTGAACTCGACGATCCAACAGCTGAACGTCGCGTTGGGCGAGAAGGAGGCGGCGCTGGCCAAGAGCAAGAGCAACGGGCATCTCGAGGTGAACACAAACAATCATTCATCTGTTCACATCTTCTAATTGCAGACATCGAACGGACGAGCCGAGAACGGGAACTTCCAGCGACAAGTCGAACTGATGCTCCAACGGAACGCCGACCTTCACCGCTCCGCCGAGCAGACGCAGCAAGTCCGCCGACTGCAGGAGACGGCCGAACGGAATCAAGTCGAAGCTTCTCGCCTGTTGAGGCGACCGGTCAAGCCGCCGAGCACGAAGGTGAGACGAGCAGAATGAAGTCTGGCTTTGGCTTGGTTTGACTGGCCTATGGGAGTCTGCTGGAGATCAAATCTTGAAAGAGAGGCGAGCGGGTCGTTCTCAACGGCAAGTTGGAGATAAGATTGAGTTCAATCGCTCGCAATTCTAAGCTTGATTTCCATTCTTTCGTACTCTAAACAGAAATCTAACCCACCATTACTTCTCGTTGTTGCAGCCGCTCGCTCGTCGCAACGGAAAGTCGGAGACGATCGCCGAGCGGACGTCCGACTCGAACACCGACGACTCGTCGATCTACTCGGCCGAAGAGACGCAACTGCCAAGTCCGCCGCTCGAGGCGCTCGGCCGCACGAACGGAATCCTCGGCATTCATCCGCCGATCGTCCACAACGGTCAGTTCGAGAAGAAGGAGAAGAGAGAAGTGGCCCCGCACTTTGCACACCCACTGCTTCCACCGCCCTCACCGTTGGCCCACTCGTCGACGAGCGGCTCCTCTTCGAGCACGAAGCGGCCGTTCGTTTTGAGTCGCCTCTTCCACCGCTCGATGGCCGTCCGCCCGGAGAAGGCAGCGGAAGGCGGCGGCGGCGAGCGCAAACGACGAGGTATTTCCGCCTTCCGTTTGGATTGCTGCTTGCGACGTCCGCACTCACGACAACGACCGCTTTCGCTTTGTTCACATGAGCAGGAGCACGAGCACGAAGAAGACGAGGAGGAACACGAGTGCATCGTTTGATTCCATTTCTTGGATTGTCTTTTGTTTTGTTCCTTGCGTTCCGTTCATTGTGTTGTTTGCGCCCGTCCCACTCGTTTTGTTCCGTTGCTTCACGCACTGCTTCATTCCCACCTTCAATCGCTTCGTACACCCCAGCACACCACTCACTGCTGCCCACCCAGCCTGCTTGCTTGCTTCACGCCTTCCGTTTCTGTTCGTTCGGTTTGCACTCCCCTTCGTTGTCCTCTTGATCATCAGCCTGCTGCAGGAATTCGCGGCGACTCCGTCCGAATCACGCCGACGTCTTCGGATCGGGGCTCCGGCGAATCGATCGGCTCCGATTTCGAGCATCCCCACTTCGCCCACCATCACGCGAAAAGTAGGTGAAAGAAGAGAGGAATTGAAGCCGAATGCTTCGAATTGCAGCCGGAAGCATCGAATCGCAGCAAAGCGACACGTATGCGTCGATCGCGTCGGTGGGGCCGTTTCGGCCGCGAAACTCGCCGTTCGGCGGCTCGCTTTGTTACCGGCGAGCCGCCCGCCCGCCGCCCAGTGGTTGGAAGATCGCGAGTTCGATCGACGAGGACGCCATCAGCCTGCACGGCTCGGAGCGCGCCATCGACGTCGCGCCGCTTCGCTCCCGTCCGGCGGCGAACTCCCGGCCGCCGCCGCCGTACGGCGCCAAGTTCGCGAACTCGCGACCTCCGCCGCCCGCCTACGATCGCGTAAGCACGAAATCGATCGAATGAATTGAACGAGGGATCGATTGCAGTTGACCCCGACGATCGGCCGCTTCTCGCCCGCCCTCACGTCGACGCCGAAGCCGAACGGGCGGCTCGTGGTGCCGCCGGAAGGCGAAGAGCGGCCGCTCCCACGCGACCGCGCCGATCGGAACGCAAAAGCTCAGAGTTTCTACGACAACGCGCACGATCCGGCCGCAATGAACGGGGCGGAGGTCGCGAAGCCGAACGGCGCGAGCGAAGTTTGGGTCGGATTGGGTTGTCTCTGAAGTTCTCCTCTGGTTCTTTTCTTCGTTTAGTCCCTCCTTTCTCCGGTCCACACACGTGCTCCCCCGCTCGTCCCTCCCTCGTGTCATGCTGCCCGTTTTCAACGAATAAACACAATCATTGACCCAGCCGGTCAAGTGGCTGTTCTCTTGAGTGTGTTGGTTGAAGCGAAAAATTTCGAGATTGTTTTCTCGGTTAAAACATGCCGACAATTGAATGAACAGTACGGTCAACCTCAGTCAGCAAGATTCGCTTTATTGGTAACACAGAAATAGTGGGTTGTTCACGAATACGACAGACACTCGTCAAACACAAAGAACAACTCCATGGTCCCCACGCGCAACGTCCAAACTTGCTGGATTCCGTAGTCCGATCCCATGCGCCTGTTGTAGTCGGCCACCAAGTCGGTGTCGAAGTTGGCGGTTTGGAGCGTGAAGCCCTTCCGTCGAAGGAAGCTGTCCGCCGCCGCGAGCATTCGTTCGTATTCCTTGCGCTACAGAGAGAAGGTACTGATTCTTCGAATAAAAAAAGGAGCGTCACGGCAACATACCGTCCACAGCGGGCCTCCGATGTACACGCCCGCTTGAAGACCTCGAATGCCCGCTTCTTTCGCGCACTTGCCGAGCTGGAGGGAACGCTGCAGCCAGATGTTGAACTGCCGACCCCAACTATTGCCTGCGGGCTAAACTATTGATTTATTGATTAGAGGACACAAACGACCCACTTTGAAGCGTCCATTGACGTCTGCCAGACCGATTCGAAGGCAGAAGTCGTCGTTCAAAACGTGAAGCCGCTGGAAAACCGCTCGATACTTGCGGGTGTCTTCATCGTTCCAAGCGAACGTGGAGGCAAGCAAAGGGTCCATTTCGAGGAGGGTCACCCGTTCCGACTCCCGTATGTCAAGGATTACTTTCTCCACCACGTTGTTTCGTTGGAAGCTGAAACAGAAGTGAATCGGGCATCAATCAACTCGTTTGGGCTTACGGGCCACATTTGGCGATCTCCTGAATGTTTGCATCCGTTTCGAGCACGCGGGCGCGAGCACGGAAGAACGACACGAGATCTAAACAAAATCCTGCGGTTATGTCCTTGCTGCACGCACGTACCGGATGGTGGGTGGTTAAAAGTCGTAAAGTTTGCCCGTTCTGTTGACTTGGTCGTTGTTCGAGGAGCGAAGAGGAGGAAGTCGGCATCTTGGCCGAAGAACGAGCGTACGAGCTCGAGCGGCAAGAAGTCGCCAAACATTTGGACGATCTGCGGAGATTTCCTGTCTCGATGCACAAAAACGTCGATCGACTCCAAATGCGAAAGTTCTAAAAGAAACCAATCGATAATCAAAGTGGGAGGAGCAAAACTTACGTTTCAATGTCGACAACACTTCCGCCCACTTGCGGAAGCTTTCAAACGAACGCACTTGATAGAGAAAAGCGTCAAGTCTCAATTCGCGCACCACCGATCGTCCCAACAGTAAAATTCGCTTCACGGAATCGAACGTCACTTGATTACGATCCAAGTAGAAGCTGAATGGCCCGCGGGTTTCTCTAATCAAGCAACATTTTTGCGGCTCGAGGTGAACTTCAACCGGCGCGGGTAATGTTGTCTCCTTTCCTGTGCTGCTCGTCGAACAGAAGACCGCCAAGAATGAACGGGAGCAGAAGAACATGCGCAAGGTGCGTAGACGAAGAGCCTCTTGTTCTCGGAGGCGCTCAAGGGCGTCCGGCAGTGAGTAGTGGTGGTCCTCGTTGAATTCGAAGACTCGAATCATCACGGCGCGACGGACGTCCGGATTCATTCGCGGCTTCAGCGCAGGCTTCGGCTTCTTCTCCTCGCCGTCGTCGTTGATCTCCGCCTTCCGCTTGGTTCCACGACGCTCAATGTCCATGTCGTGCGAAGACATCGCTCGTTTCTGAAAACTCCGGGGGATAAAGTCGAGAGCAAACGAAGGGTAGCAGCCGCACGCAAAAGAAAATAATCGGAATTCCGACCACAAGCCTTCTTTCGAGTGGACGAAGGCGTCGCTCTTGCAAAAAGCGCAGCGTGTGAACACACGAGATCGATCCGACCAACGACTTGGGTTCCCGCAAATGCAATCATTGATCACCAAAGAGGTCAGCTCATGAGAACGAGCTCTGGGCGCGTTTCGCAATCCACCGGACCCCAAAAGACTTTGCTTTTACTGCGCAATCCTGTTTTTGGAGTATCAGTTGTCCCGTCAACTAAACGAATCGTTAAATCGATTGTAAAGATGTTTCGATCATCAGCAGTCCGCCTCTTCATCGTCAAACGGAAAAATTTATTCCCGCACACGCACTAGAGGGTCAGTTGGAAGTGAGAAACTCGGAGAACTTCAGTTTGGAGAAGATGAGATCGCTGATCTGCGCGTGGGCGGCGGCGTTCGGGTGGAAGCTGCCGCCCGAATCGCCCTGGAGGCGCGCCGACTCGTCCACCGAGCGAATGAGCGGCCGGCGGGCGCACAAGCCGCCACGGTCGAACAGCCGCGTGACCTCCGGGACGGCCGTCCAGCCTCTCCGCTTGGCCGTCGCTTCGATCAGCTCGTTCAGAGGCTTCAGGACGAACAACTCGGCTGAGCGGAGGCCTCGCTTCGTGATCTGAAGAAAAAAGTGAGTGGAAAGAAGGTGGGTGGAGGGCATACCCCGTGCATCTGCTCGCAGTCGACGTCCAACTCGCCGCGATCGTTGCGGCCGAACTGGAAGTACGTGGGCAGGACCACCTGCGAGGGGGCGATCCGGTCGATGCGCTCGGCCACTCGCTCCAACTGGTGGGCGACGAACTGGAGACGGAGGCGACTCCTCGCGCGGGACACGCCGTGACCGCGCAACAGTTGGCCGAGAACCTTAGTGAAGCCGGCGTCGTTGCCGCCCGCCGTCATCAGGAGCAGCTCGGGTCGTTTGCCGCGCTCCCGCCGAATTTCCTCGACGGCGTCCAGCTGGGCGAGCAGCGAGAGCGAACCGCCGTCCACGGCCGCTCCCGAGCAGGCGAGGAACGTGAAGTGAACGGCAAACTTGCTGCGCGTCATCTCGAGCAGCCGCTTGTACACGAGGAAGGGAAAAGATTTTGTGCTTCGGTGGCATTTCTCTGCAATCGGTCGGAGTCATTGGGTGGTATATAGTCTAGCTCTAGGCTTCGGGTAAAGAGCAACAACCGCTTGTCCTCCACTCATTCTACCGACCGGCCGATCACTCACCAGACAACCATTGGCTCGGAGCGCGCGGAAACGAAGTAGAATTCGCGTCCTCGTTCGGCGATCCCTCGCCCGCCGCGAACGAGTCGCCGACCGCGACGATCCAAAAGTCGACGAAACGAACCGAGCGGCGCGCCCGCAACACCACGGAATTCCGTCTTCTCGCCGTCAGAGTGACCACAAAGGTTCCCTGAAGGATCGTGTGTTGCGGGCGAGAGTTTCTTGCTTCCGCTCACCTCGCGCGGCGCCTGCCACCGGATGGCGCAGTTCTCCGTGTGCCGCTCGTCCACCGGCCGCCCGTTCGGCTCGGCGAACGCCCACTGGTAGCTGAGGGCGGTGCCGCCGAGCGCGCCGCAGACGGTGAACAGCGCCAAGTGTCGTTGCCGCTGGTAGGCGGCCAGGCTGTTCGTCAAGTTGAGCGGATGGAAGGACGAAAGGCGCTCGAATCCGATTTGATTGCCGTTTTCCAACAACGCGCCGCCGTCCTCCAGCTGCGGCATCTCGAAGGCCGGCAGTCGCGTCCAGGTGGCAATCGAAGCGAACGCGTACCTAAACGTCCATGATTGATGGTTGCCTTCGTTGTTGAACTCACCAAACAAAAGCGGGAACAAAGGGCAGACTCATGGCCATTTCGGTCAGTTCAACGAATCATTGGAGTACGGTAGGTGATCAGAAAGAAGGAGGAGGGATCCGCCGGCAAGTGGTCCTCGTGTTTGTGTCACGCGCGGCGAGGCAAAAGGCGGGCGGGCGCGGGGCGAACAAGAAGCCGCCGCCCGCTCGCCGTTTTGCCCGAAAAAGTCGCCATGATGGTGGGCGGCGAACTTCAAAGGACGAACCCAATCGTCCCGTTTGCCGCCTCCTCTCCTTCATCTTCTCTTCGGCTTCCCGCCTCCCGCCTTCTGCTCGTTCGTTCGTTGATACCCGCCCCGCTCCCTCCCTCCTCGTCTTCCCGCTCGCCCGCCTGATGTTCGCTAATCGTCTTTGTTTTGAGCAAAAGCCGCCCGCAATCTTCACGCCGCCCGCCTCTCCGAATTGTTGCCGTTTGGAGTGCGGCGGCGCGTCTTTTGTGCTAAAATTCGGCTTCGAATTTCGATCCGATTCGCACTTTCCGCCCATTCGGTCGCCGTTTTATCAACCGGGTGGTCTTTTGATCCTTGCCGACCGCTATCAACCGGCCGACCGCCTTGTGGTCGGGGCGGGCGGTCGATTCGGTAGCCATCTGCTTTCGGTTAACGAACGAGCGGAGCGGCTGGGTTCGATTTGAGAGATCTTTGCAGAAGCAAGCGGCAGGCGGCTGAACGAGCGGTCGACGATTACGATTGCCCCTTCACCAGCAGAGAAGTTCGGGCACTTGCTTTAGCCGATCGCATTTTATTTGAGTTCAAAAATCAAATGATAATCACAAGACGGCAGTCGAAACGAATACCAGCAATAAAGAGACGTTGGATCGATCAAGAATGGAAGACCTTCGCGGGGTCCACGCGCGGCAACTCGAGAGCCGCGCAGAACTCGTTGCACACGTGGTTCTCGAAGAAATAGCTCATGCCCGCCTTCGAGTGGTTCATCGCGCCGAAACGCGTGCGATTCTCGCTGTGGATGGCGGGGTCCGTGAGCAGGACGGTGGGGCGGCCGCCGGCGACGTAGCCGTCGATCATCAGCGGACTGGACTTGCCTTCCTCTTCCGGATCAAAAAACGAGACATCCTTCTAAACGGAGAGCATGAGTGGAGGAGGAACTAGCGGCAACTCACGTAGAGGATCGTCAGCGCGCTCAAATCCTCTTGGCCTTCGAACTCGACGGCGATCTTGAATCCTTTGGAGACCGGAGTGAAGGTCGGAGCAGTGGAAGAAGCCGAGCGACCGTCGAGTTGGTGTCCGTTCATGTCCGCCGTTCCGGAAGCGGGTAGTCGGAAGCTGAACGCAAGAGTAAACGCAAGATCCAATCGCGCACTCACTTCCGGTCGGCTCCCGTTTGCCGCCGCCGACTTGCACGCTGCTGCTGAACATCGAGCCGCCGACCGTCAACGTGAAGCTGCAACGAAGGATGAAGTGTGCGTACAAGAAGCGGGCACACTGATTGGAGATCGAAACGACGTCGCTCGAGTAGAAGACCTCGAACTTGAGCACCTGCCCCGACACGACGAGTACCGCGCTGTCTGTGGCGCAGTTGCCGTTCAGGCGGCTGAAAGTAGCGGGAATTAAAGGAGTGGGGATGGGGAAAAGGACTCACATGTCGCTTTCTTCTTTCGTGAAGCACTTGCCCTCCGCCTGCACGCCGCCGATCATCGCGAGCAGGAAGAGGAGCGCGACGAAGACACGAACGGTAGCTTCCTCGCGAGCTCCGGGCAGACGAGAGGCCGCCATCGCGCACTTCGGACCGGAAGGAAGAACCGACCACTCGCCGAAGCGAACTGCCGATTCAAATGACGAGCGGAAGTTCGCTTTCGCTTCTTTCTCGTGCTTGTTTGAATCGAATTTGCATGCCGCCTGTCGACTCGTTCGGCCGGCCAAAAAAGTCGACTCGTTCGCTCCGAATTGCCACTCGAGTTGTCGTCCACTCGTTCGGGATGGCGGCAATGCATTCCGCTTTCCTCGCTCTCGCTACGATCGGCCGCTCGGGTTCCTGCCGCCAGCTGCCATCGATGGGAAGCCGCTCCGTTCGCTCCACTCCCGCTGGCCGCCGCTCGGTTCGTGGCCGTCCGCGCAACCCACCGTCCGTTTTGTTCGCCAAGGCGGCGGTCGTCGGCTGCTGCTCGCCACGCTGGACGGCTGCGGAGGAGCGCCCGTGCTCCAGAGTGACAACAAATGCTTCACGACCTCGGGCTCGAACGTGTGAGTTCTCCTTCCCTTCTCCCACTGACCGTCCCGCCTTTGCAGGCTGCTGAACGGCGCGTGCTACCGCGACGCCGTCTTGTTCGTGGCGAGCGCCCGTCTCGAAGTCACGATGGAGTACAACTCGCAGGACCTCGTGGCCAAAAACAGGTGAACCGTGAAGGCCTTCCCGTAACTCCGTCTTCTGCAGCTTCACGTTGGATATCGGAGGCGCCTCGCTCGACGGTTTGGTGAACGTGGACAAGGATACGTCGTACATTCGCAAAGGTAGGTAATTACACGATGGTCTTGGCTTCTAATCCGTCATTTCAGCCGACACGACCTACGACTTTACGATTAGCGGAACGTTCGAGCAGGGCAAGACCAACCTGAAAGACGCCAAAGGAAAGACCGTCTCGTTCGACTTCTCGCCCACGTTCAAGCCACAGAACGGAACGTACACGATCAGCGTCATCTACAAGGGCGACTCTGCGCTGGGAGCGCTCACGATCATCTTCGTAAGCAAGCCCTCACCTTTCGTCCACTCAGCACACTCCTGCTTTCATGTGAACGCCTCGTTGAACCCGCCGAGCGGTGCGTTGGCCACGTGGGCGATCGTTTTGATCGCGTTGGCCGTCGTCTGGTGAGCCTTCTCCCCTCTTTCCTTTCGTGAAGCCCACTCCGTTCAGCCTGCTCGGAGTTGTGGCGGCGGGCGGCGGCGTCTTCTTGTGCTGGAAGCGGAAGAAGGCGGCCGTCATGCGCGATGCGGAGCGCGGGCAGGCGGCCAAACCGCAAGCGGAGGCTCAGCCGCAGCCGGCTCCCGCTCCAACGCCCGCTCCCCCGCCCACCGCTCTCGCTGCTCCCAAGCCCACGTCCAAGCCGAAGTCCAAGCCGAAGTCCAAGTTGGAGCAGGCGCCCAAGCTGCCGAAGGCGTGCAAGAAGGCGGCCAACAAAGAGAAGAGCTCGGGCGGAGAATACCCCACGCTGGACGTGAGTTCTCTCCATCTATTCCCCACATTGCTCACTTGTTCGTTCCGCCGGATAACGAGTTGGACGATTTGAACGCCGAAAGAGACCCGAGCAAGAAGGAGGCAAAGCCAAAAGAGCGCAAGGCGCGCGCCAAACCGCCGGTCAGCGTGGACGACGTTCTCGTGAGTTCTCCCCTTCCTCCGCACAACACTCTGGTGTCCATTCAGACGGACGACATGAACGCGGAGCGAGCCCCCACTCACGAAGATGAGAAGAAGGCGGCCGCTCCGAAGGTGGGTTCTCCCGCCCGCCTCCTCTCACGCACTCCTCGTTCGTTCAGGTGAACGCGAAGCCAGCCGCCAAGCCGAAGGCCAGCCGCAAAGGCAACAAGAAGCGGGATTCTTTCGACTTGGTGGACTCGAAGGTCCCGCGCGTCGCCCACTGCAAGAAGTCCATCAAGTCGGAAGACGTGTTCGACGCGGGCAACCCGGGCTGCTGCCCGCCTCATGCGCCGTGCAGCTATCATGGCCGCACAATCGAAGGAGTTCCTTCGATTGATGTCGACCCGCGCGCGGCCCCCGAAGAGCGCAAGCCGCCCACCACGCCGACCGAGACGCCGGCCACCAAGAGCTCTTCCGTTTTGTGAGGCCGTCCCCCAAGGGCCTTCTCGTCGTTGTTCTTTTCTTCCGTTGGGCGAATAAACGTGGAAATGTGAAAGCGGGAATGGATTCAAAAAGAGTAGACGGTTACAAACCGAAGAGTCTTGTTTTGACAAAAAGAGCAAGACGTTGCTTGACATTGAACCTGCTGATCGGATGCAGACGGTGTTGCCCTTGAGTTGTGGGGCTCTGTTCAATGACAGATTGCAGCTCGTGAACTCGCCGCTTGTTCTCGAGGCCACCGACAGCCGCCAGCAGAAGGAACGCAAAAAAGAACAACTGGCCGCCTCCATCGAGCGGCGACTCGCCGGGTCGCGGTCATTGCGTTCAAAAGAAGCCGCCATCCGAGTACTTTCGGCCAAAAGAACCGACTGTTGATGCGAGCGGCGGGCGAATTCAGATCGCCGTCTTTTCGTTCTCATGTTCGTGCAGCGCGAATTTGCAAACCGCCGATCGACTCGTCCAGCCGCTCAAAAAAGTCGACCCGTTCGCCCCGACTCGTCACTCGAGTTGTCGTTCGCTCGTTCGGGATGGCGGCGATTCATTTCGCTCTCCTCTTCTCGCTGCTCGCGATCGGCCGCTCGAAGTGCCGCCGCCAGCAGTCGCCGATGGGAAGCCGCCGTTCGCGTCCCACTCGCCGTTCGCTTCGTGGCCGCTCGCGCAAGAAGGCGCCGTCCGCGCTGTTCGCCAAAGCGGCGGTCTTAGGCCTGCTCCTCGCGACTTTCGACGGCTGCGGCGGATCGCCCGTGCTCCAAAGCGAAAGCGATTGCTTCAAGGCCGTGGGATCGGACGTGTGAGTTCCCGTTCTTCCTCCACCCGTTAATCGTCCTCCTTTTTCAGGCAAGTGAACGGCGCCTGCTCCGGCGAGACGGTGCTGTTCGTCAAGACCCGCGAGCTCAAACTCAACATAGCCTACGGCTCGGGTGACGATGTGGGCAAAAACAGGTGCGGTTTTGAACAGCCATCTTTTCACCGCTTTTTTGTTCAGCCTTTCGTTGGATGTCGGCGGCACGTCGCTCAAGGGAGAGGTAATGGTCGACAACAACGACAATGCCTTCATTCACATCGGTACTTCCCCGAAAACTTGCAGCTTCAACAACTTTGTTTCAGACGGATCGACCTACTACTTTCCGATCGGCGGCGTGGTCAAGGAGGGCGGCATCGACGTGAAGGACAAGGACCAGAAGCGGCTGACCTTCTTCTCCACTCCTCACTTCGAGAAGACGGAGAACGGCTTCAAGGTCGCGATCGATTACAAGGGCGACGCGGCGCTCGGATCGCTGTCTATCACCTTCGTAAGTCTCCTCTCCTCGTCGCTCGCAGCACCTCTCCTTTCAGGTGAGCGCGTCGTTGAACAGCCCGAGCGATGCGTTGGCGACGTGGGCGATTGTCCTTATCGTCCTGGCGGCCGTCGCGTGAGTTCAGTCCTCCCTTCACCTGCAAATCTCGCCCTCTTCAGGCTGCTCGGACTGGTCGCGGCGGTCGTTTTTGCGGTCTGGTACCGCAAGTGCCGCAAGGTAAACCGCCGCTCGTTCCACTCCTCACTGCTAACCTCTCGATTGCAGGCCAAGCCGACGCCCGTTACGCCCATGCAATACATCTACGCAAAGGCCGACGAGCCGAAGGGCGCGTGCGGTCGCCGCAAGGCTCCCCAGCAGCCGTTCGTACCGCCGCCCATCGAAGAAGATCCCAACACGGTCAAGCCGGCGCCCGTGGCGGAGTACACGGCTATGACGAAGCCCACGACCGAGGCGACAACGGACGCTCCCACTCCCACGACGGATCCGGAGTTCGAGCGGCTGGCGCCCGCCCTCGCCGCTCACTACAAGAAGGCGGTGAAAGATCGTCGCGGCCGCAAGTACGTTGAACCTCTCCGTCTTCTCGAGTAAACTCCGTTTGTTTCCTCTCCAGACATCGGAACAAGAAGATCTCCGGCAAGAAGGACAGCCAGCGGAAGGCCATCGCTCAAGCGCAGATGGAGTCCAAGGCGGCCGAGGCGGAAGTGGAGCGCGCCCAGAAGCACTCGGACCGCCTCAAGGACGAGTGCAAGAAGCTGGCGGGCGAAAAAAAGGCGGCCAGCGAGCGCGTCGCGGCGACTCAGCAAACGGCCGAAACGCACCGCGACCTCTGGCTGGACAATGCCGCCAAGACCGCCCCTTCGCTCACGACCCTCCTCAAATCGTGCACGGACGACCTCTGCGAGTCGGCGGCGCCCGTCCAGAAACCCGCTGAGGGTCCGTCGGCCACGGGCACTGTCGAGCAACCCGCGACGACTGTTGACGCGCCCGCCCCGAAATGAACTCGCCCTTCTTCCCGTCTTCTGTTCCGTGTCGAATAAAGCAGGGTGTCTTGGAAAAGGAGAAATGCAGGAACGACCTGCACACAAAGACTGCACACGCCTTCGACCAAGTTCTTTCGCTTCGCAAAGAATGAAGTATTTATGCTTCGAAAAGGCATTCAGGAAGCAAAGAAACACAAGCAGTCGATTGGCGAGACCTTTCGGGCACAGCATAAAGCGGGAAGAACGAAACGAGACGTTCAGTTGGAAGTTGCGTAGCTGAAGAACCACTCGAGCTGGACAAACCTTCCGCAGGACGTACTCCCTGAACACCTCGACGCGCGTCTCGTTCCGGGCGCCCCATGTGCGCAGGGACTTGAGCGCGTTGTAGACCGAGTCCAATTTGACGGCTTCGGCGAAGCGGAGCGTCGGGTCGGCCGCCATTCGAGTGACGAGCAAGCGGATGAACTGGAGGTTCGACTGGCCGTCGTGCTCGCTCGAGTGCTCCTGCACGTGGGCCGCCGTGTAGAGGAGCAAGTGAAAGGAATCTCAGAAATTCTCTCGAATGCTTCTCGTCGACTTGCCCGTGGCTCGCGTCGAGCAGGAGCTTTTTTTGACGGTCAGGTGCGGGCAAGCCAACAATCGCCCATTCGACCGAATCTTTGTCCTTCTTTCTTTCAAAAGGATTGTTTGAGGAAGGCAGTGGATTTATGGTCAAGAAATCGACACCAAATAATTACTTTGTGCGGATCAAAGGACAACGAAATCGTCGCATTGCAGATCTTGGAGGCAGGCGGCTGCAAAAGAGGAGCAGCTTTCAGTCGTTGCTTGAAAGAAGAACTCACTCTGCGATTCGTTGCCCACAAACAAAAACGAGCGGAGATCCGAGCGGGCAATCACGTCCATCAACTCGCGGAAGGTGAGGTCTTGGTTGAGAGCCTCTTGCAGTCCCTCAACGAACGCCCGATCCCCCGTCTTGCTGAACAGAAGGAAATGCCCGAACTCGTCGGCGAGCGTGAACGAGAAAACGGGCGGCGACAGCGGGACGTCCTCCCGCCAGTCGGCATCGGAGAGGCGCAGCAGGAGAAAGGTAGAACCGGCGGAGTTCGCCCAAATCCTCACGGGCAGCACGTTGAACTCGACGTTCAGCTGAACAAGAAGAAATGAGTGGATGTGCGGACAACTCACTTCTTTATGGTCGTAGAAGAGGAATTGCGGTCGTTTCAGCAGTGCGGTCATCAGGCGACTCGCTCGCGACTCCGCCGGCTGCTCATCGACCGGCGGCTGGAGAGGAAGCGGCGGACGGACGGGCGGCACGATCGGCAGCAGTGGAGGGAAGGGCGGTTGGATTTGGGGCGGCTGATCGCGCTCTTCGTCCTCCGCACCGTTCGCTTCGATCACTCGAGCGGCGGCTTGCTTCGGAGGCCGCGGTGCCGGCCGGTCGACAGCGGGACGTTGCGGTCGACGGTTCTTGCTCGCTTTCTTCTTTTGCCCCTTCGTTTGTCGGAAGATCGCCGGCGTGAAGTGGTCGCTGTTCGTTTTGCTCAGAACGGCCGCTCGCTGGACCTCTTCGATGTTCGTGCCGACTTGAAAGAACGCCGCGCGGTGCTCCTGAACACGCAGATAAACAAAAGAGGAGTCAGCAAGCGACCCACATCTCCGATTCGAATCGCTTCTTTTCGCCCCGCATCGACCGAAGGCCTTCGGTACCCGTGTGTCCTCATTTCGTGTGTGTTTCGATTGGTGGCGCGCGTCATTCGGATTCCGCAAAAGCTGCACGCGTAGCCCGTCTTCTTCTTGTGCAGCGCCGCGTGTTTATCGGCGGCTCCTTGGTGCGGAAACGAGTGGAGGCCGCAGACCGTGCAGGCGGTCTGAAGTCACGAAATAAACGACAAAGTGGGTGGAACAAACTACGGGCGCCGAACGACGAGGCTTCCCGTCCACAACGGCCTGCAGCTCGTCGATCGTCGCGTCTTCATCGCCGTTTCGCGGAGCGGCCGACGGGAGGGCGTTTCGTTGGATTTCGACCAGCTTGAAGCCGACATTGAACAGGAGCGGGAGTTGGGACTGAAAACGAACGAAAGTGGAGTGAACATTCGTTCGTTGACTTCACTTTGCGAATCTTCACCGCCGCTCGGCTGCTGCTGTCCGCCGAATGTCGAACGAAATGGTGCACCCGGCGTTCGTGCAAACCCCGAGTTTTTCGGCCCAAGAAGACGCCGCAAATCGAGCACTGGCGGCCGCTCGTTCGCGCGTGCACGAGTTCGTGCCGCTTCAGGTTGGCCGTCGAGTTCAGCGCGATGCCGCAAAAGGAGCAACGGAACTGAAAAGAAAGTATTGAGAGAGGGCAGCATTGATGAAACGAACGTCGAATTTTTGTCCGGCTTTTCGTCGAGCGGCGGACGAATTCGTTGGATTCATTTTATGCCGAGCGTCCACAGACTCGTCGCTTCCGTCGCTTCCGTCGCTCTCTTCTCCGGGCACGTAATCCTCGTCTTGTTCTCCTTCGGAAACGGAGTCCTCCTCCGACCAATTCTCTTTCATTTCGATCAGCGCCCAATCCATGTGAAGGATTCAGGAACTGAAGGCAAACAAATAGCAAAGAAGAACGCGCTAACGTTGGTCGCAAACAGTCAGTGAGCTCGTGCAAAGAAATGCGATCGGTGGAATAAAAAGAACGAAAGAAAAGGCGATCGATCGCCGTCCTCGGACACGAAAAGAACGAAATGCGGTGCGAACAGTCCGCCCGACCGACCGGCCGGCCAGGCAGCCGGTTGCCCTTTGTTTCGATCGACCGACTGGCGCCTTCGCGCCCCACGGACCGGCCGGGCGACGGCGACAAGCCAGTGAACAGTCATGCTCTTTAAATTCCTTTGAATCCGTGATCGCCATCCCCTTGCACTCCGTTTTATATGGGCTCTAAATCGAAGGAATGGAGGAGAAAAGCGGAATGGGTCGCTCTGCTTGTCCGCTTACAAATAGGGGTTTTCCGAACGCCTCTTCCTTTTCGGCAATGAACAACCCGTTGCATCGCTTATTGTTTGCGGATGACCAACGGCATTTGCGTCTACTCGAGGTGGTCATTCTCCTCCACTACGATCAATAAGAAGCTTTCGGGGATATATCACGGTTTTTATTGCTTCTTTAAACCGCCTTCGGTTCGCACAGAACAACAAAGAAGTAAATCCGAAGCAAGGCGCCCCTTCCGCCCTCGAACGAAAAGTGGCAACGGCTTCCCGACCACACACCCCTCTTCTCCTTTTGTGTCAACGACGAACGACGACAAAAAGGAAGTTTATACGAGAAACCACGTCAACAACGGAAGAAAGGGTTAAACAGAACGAGTTACACAACTACTGGACTGACTGGAACATTCGATTCGGCTTCTTCTTCCCTCCGCCGGCCGTTCAGTAGCCGAAGGCGGCGCACTCGGGGCTCGAATTGCGGTTGCTGATCACGAACTTGGGCTTCACGATGGAGCCGATGCGCGCGGACGCGTCGCGGTGCACCTCGTAGCGGATGCTCTCGTTCACGACGTTCAGTTTGCCTGCAAGCAATCGATCGGAAGAAGAAGTGGAGTGAATTGAGGGACGTACTCTTGAACGACAGCCCGATCTTGCGGTTGACCTTGTCGGCGGTGGCGTCCGACGTCCACAACGCGACCTAAACGGCGGGAATGAGGAGAGAATTCGATGGAAATTCACGCACCTTGTCGCCCTTCTGGCGCAAATTGACGGCCGCCCCGCAGATGTGATCGCCTTTGCCCTCGAACTGCTCGCCCACGACCGCCAGCATCAGACGAAGCCACAGCTCGTCGAGGCGCGCCGAGCGGAAGTGCTTGTCGACCACGACGAACCAGCGGCCGCCCTTCACGTTCTGCGGGTCCTGCAAGCGGGGCGAGAAATCGATCGATCGGCGGGGCGGGGGCGCTCACCTCCCACATCGGTTTCACGCCGCTGCGGAACAGGTAGTAGTCCGAGCCGAACAGCAGGTTGCTCGGCGGCAGAATGTTCTTGTAGACGCTGCAAACATCGACGGATTGATTGAACGAAAGAAGAGAGGGGAACTCACAACCAGAACTCCTCCACGGTCTCGATGGTGACCACCGGCTTCAGGCAGTCGACCCACTCCTTGGAGCGGTCGCCCTCCAGAAACCAGAAGGCCCACTTGTTGTTGAGCGGATGCTTCGTCTTCAGCAGCAGCTCCAGCGAAAGGTTCTGCAAGATCGAAGGGAAAATGATGACAAATGCGGGCGGGAAGACGAACCTCCGGCGATTTCTCCTCCTTTTCGCCGCCCTTCGCCTCGACCACGACCGGAGCGGAAGCGGCGCCGGCGGCCTCCTCCTGTTTGGCGGCCCGCTTGGACACCTTCGATTTGCCCATCGTGCGTGCGTGCGTGCGGGACGGCGGAGCGCGGAAAGCGGCTGGCGGAAAGCGAAATCGAAAACACGCCCGAATGCGGCGAAATGGCGGGCGGGCGGGCGGCGAGCGGCGGGCCTCGATCGGCCGCCCCGACCGAAATCGTGGCGAAAATCCGACCGACGGACAGTCGCGGCGGAACCCAACGCCGACGTGGGTGGTCGTTCCGCCCGCCTCTTCGTCCAGCCCCTTCGTTTCGGCGGGATGCGGGTGTTGGTTGCTTTCGGGGAGTAGAGCGTGCGATTGAAACACAGTGATCACAAAGAATATCGATGACTCACTTCTTTCAACCAGACTGCTCCTGCCGTCTTCTTTCACTTCCGCTCACTGCTCGCTGTTTTCCTCACAAACCACTCTCGGCCGTCGACTTGTTAAACGGATGTTTATTCATTGCAGTCGTGTGTACAGAAGTGAATCTCCACAAGAACAGGACAAGAAGAGGGGAGAAAGAGGGGAGGAGGAAAAGAATGTGAACGATCAAGCGAGGACCCACAGGCGAGAATCACTTCTTTTCCTCCGCACTGTCCAGCTTCACGCCGTTCAACTGTTGGACGGCCTTCTCCAGCTTCGAGTAGACAGGATCCCTCGTTTGTCCACTCGCTGTGGAGTTCGAGGGCCCCGGCCGGTCGTCCGCCTGGTCGCCGTTCAGCGACCGGGTTTCCGGCGTGTTCGGCGTGTTGCCCTGACTGCCGGACTCGCACAACCAATCGTACGGAACGTCGAGGTTGATCTCGTAGTTCTTGATCGCCAACTTGAGCAGTGAGTGGAGAAAAGAGTAGTCGACCGTCGAGGAGAAGGTCAGCCCATCCAAATAGGCCATGATCCTCCGGAATTCTGTCTGCAACAGAAGTGATCAATGAGAATGCACTCCTCAATCGACCACTCACCCGTGGGCAATACTTGAAGAGTTGGTGTGTGCCTTCGGATGTGCGGGCGTGTTCCTTCAGCTGCCGCACCGCCGGCTTTTCGCTTCGATGGCAGCGGGACCACGGGAGTTCGCCGGTGAAGAGTTCGGTGAGGACGTAGAGCCACGATTCCACGTCGTCTTTCGGCGCCTTTCGCAATGGAATGAATTCAAGCGATCAATCCATTGAACTCACTTGCTCCCGCTCGTTGTGAGCGGCAAGCGAGGCGTAGCGAACGGTCCCGCTGCAAACAAATCGATCAACAGCCGTTCTTTTCGTGAATGGAACGAACCGAAACTGGGCGCGTTCCCGCGGCTTCTTCACCTCGCCCGATGTCGAGCGGTAGGCTTTGCAGAGGCCGAAATCCACAAGATACAGGCGGCATTGGCCCTTCTCGTTCTTCACCATGAAGTTGGCGGGCTGAAGTCACTTCTTTCTTCCACCCTTCCGTCTTCTCTTCGCCCACCTTTACGTCCCGATGCACGAATCCCAACGAGTGGAGTTCTTCGAGGGCTGAGAGCTGCAAAGAAAGCAGTGGGGTGACGAGGAACGCGATTCGCCCACCATCTCAATCCCCAGTTTGATGGCGGTGGGCGCGCTGAAGCGATTGCCCTGGAACTCGTGCCGCAAGTTGTCCAGATTCTCGTCCAACTCAAGAAAGAACGGATTGATTAGAGAGGAGTGGATTGATTGAACGAACCAACTGCATGACCATGAACTTGAAATGCCCCTCGATCTTGCCCCGATCGATCAACTGGCACATGTACTTGAGGCCGGAACGGTTCGCATTCCGCAGCACGATGTAGTCCATGTTGAGGCCGTGAAAGTGCGAGTCGCAGACCTCCAATTTGGCCGCCAAATGTCGGCCGTCGCCCCGTCGCAGGACCTGCAAACGGCGGGCGCAAATTGAAGGCAGATGCCCGCCGCGGCGACTCGCCTCGTAAACCGCTCCGTAGCGCCCATGTGCGATCTTCTTGCCGATCGTGTAGCTGTGCGCCTAAACGACGCCAAGCTCGTGATTGAACAACGAAAGGATTGAATCAAAACAACAAACAAGCCGGCCTCCCGCTCACCTGCCCGCGGATCACGTGATTTCGATTCGGCAGCCGGTCGGCGACGTGCGACGACGCCTCCGACGAGGAGTTCTGATCGCAGCTTTCGGACATCGGCGACAGACGAAGACGAGGCGGAAGCGAACGAACGAAGGAACGGGAGATCGTCCGACGGAAGGTCGGTCGAGTGGTTCGGCGCGATCGTTTGCACAAGCCGACCGAGCGGAACGAACGAAGACGATCAGCGGGCGGTCGAGAGTGGAAAACAAAAAGAAAACGAAATAAAAACGTGCTCATCCGCCGGGCCGGTGTCCCGCCCAGCGCCGCTCATGAGTCCCGCCCGGCCCGCTGCTGCCCGAAATGAGCGGCCGTGAAGGCGGGGATGTGCGTCCTTCCGTCGGGGGGATCGGCGTGATCATCCGCCGAACGATCGGCCGGCCGGCCGGCGAGGACGCACTTGGGCGCAAAAAACGTCGTCGAGATCCCCAGCGGACGAGCGGAAGCGTGTTGCAAAAATTCCGTGAAGCAATCGATCATGGCCGACCGGCCGCCCGGCGTGCTCTTTCCTCTTCGCTCTGCTCTGCTTCGTTCCTTCTTTCTTTCTTTGCGGATCGATCACAATGCGGACAGCTGTTTTCCTTTCGGCCGCACACGTACACTCTGCGGACACCCGAACTCACCGCTCGGCATTCGAGGCGGATAACATCCAAACAAGACGGAGAGAACAAGCGGTTCATTTCATCGCCTGTTTCAAACCGCCGCCCATCGTTTCTTCCGCACGGATCAATGGCGGGCATTCCGGCCGCTGCCCGCAAACTAATTGGACGACTTCGAGCGACCGCCAGCGACCGAAAGCGACCGCAAGATGTGCCCAACGGCTAACGGCCGACGGTCGGCGATCGCACGTGCGGGACAAACGGAGGGATTGCTCGAATGCAGGCGGCAGCCGGACGACCCAACGGTTGACCCGGCCGATCGGCGCGCTCATTTTGGACTTTCGGACTGCTGCGAGCGAGTCGGCCGACTCCTCTGCTGAATGGCGCCGCTGGACGTGACGCTGCGGAAGCTGCGCATCAAGAACGCCATCGTCCGCAATGCGCTCTGCGAGTTCTTCTGCACCGCCGTCTTGATGGTCCGTTCCTCTTCTTCCATCCCTCTCTTCCATCCACTCCTCTGCTTCCAGTGGTGCGGCACGTCCGTCTGCGCCCAAACGATCCTCACGCGGGGCAAAATGAACGAGTACGTGGGCTTGGCGCTCGGTTGGGGCCTCTCGCTGCTGTTCGCCGTCCAGCTCGGCATTCGGATCTCCGGTGAGCTCCCCGCACTCATTTCTTCCATTCATGGTCGTTTGAAGGCGCGCACTTGAATCCGGCCGTCTCGTTGTTCTTCCTGACGATCGGCCGGCTTGACTTCGTCCAATTCCTCACGTACACGTTCGCGCAGATGGCGGGCGGCTTTGCGGGCGCCTGCTTGACGTGGGCCATGTACTACGAGGCGATCGACGAGTTCGACAAGGGCACGCGCATGATGAGCGGTCCGATGGCGACGGCGGGCATCTTCACGACCTTTCCCGCCCCGTACTTGAGTGTTTGCGGGCACATCGTCGATCAGGTGGGCATTCCTTCGATCGATTCACCCCTTTCTTTCGACTGCAGCTCCTCGGCACCGCCTTCCTCGTCGTGTGCGTGGGCGCGGTGGCGGACAAGCGAAATCAAGTGCCCGTTTGGATCCAACCGCTGCTCATCTCCTTGGCTCTCACGCTGATCGGATTGGCCTTCTCCATGAATGCGGGGTTCGTTCGAAACGAAAGGGATTGAACGGGGCTTCGTTTGAGGTACGCGATCAACCCCGCCCGTGATCTCTCGCCCCGCCTCGCGTGCCTCGTCTTTGGCTACCCGCCGAAAGTGTTCACTGCGTACAACAACGCCGCCTGGGTGAGTAGACAGTCGAGCGTTCAATTGCAAACGAGGGCAATCCCTCGTTTCTTGCAGGTGCCGGCCGTGATCCCGATGGTCGGCGCGGTGCTTGGCGGTTGGGTTTACACGTGAGCCCTTCCTTTCTATCAGTTGAATGCCCGCTCGCTGCAGCCTGTGGATCGGAATCCAACTGCCGGACACGCCGGAGGACGTGAACGCGCGCCTGCCGCCGTCGTTGCGCCAACCGCTCGCCGCCCACTTGCCGCCGCCGCCGCTGGCCGTCGCCGAGGAGTCCACGGGCACGTTTTCGAACGAGAACGCCGCCCATCCCTCCTCTGCCGGCCCGCAAGCCTCCAGCGCCCTCACTTCGCGTCGCTCGGGGCACGTCCCTTCCTTCTTTTTCCATTTCTCACCCTCTCGTTTTAGGGCGAACTCCCGAATGCTCTAATCACCGCCCACTCGTTTACTGTGGAGTTTATTCCGCACGAAGAAGAGAAGTGAATGAACAAAGAAGAAAATTAATGCAAGACGAAAGAATCAATGGCGTTTTTAGTTTGTACACGACGATTCGAATCACATGCGCGCATTTACAAAGCGAGAGAGGGATCCTCGAGCTCCGCTTTCCGTTCGGCGCGGCTCGGCGATTCCCGTTGGGTTCGAGGCGGCGGCGCCCGCGCCTTCCTCCGTTCTCCTCGAATCGATCAAACGAACTCCGAGGGGACGTGTTTGTGGTGCGGCGATGTCTCGATATCCGAGTGGACGCTGGAGCACGCCCTCGTCGAAACGGTCGACGTGTCGCTGCGGTCCAAACTCGACGCGAGGAAGTCGGACGCGCCGTCCAGCAGCGTCACGTTGGCCATCGGGCAGCCGTGCAGGTCGGCCGACTTGGGCGTCGCGCAGCGGGGAAGAGATCGGGGTTTGTTCTGCAAAGAAAGGAGTGAGTGGGGGGAATGAAGATTCTGAGCTCACTTGTCGATAGAAACACCTGCCCACAACGATGCCGGCCGTCAAACACAAGCAGAAGACGGCGGCGACGGCGAGCGCGACGAGGAGGACGAGCGGAGCGGCGGGGAACCACGAGCGTTGCTCGACGACGACCGTTCGGCCTTCGTGCAGGTACGCGTTCGTGTCTGCAACAATCCGTTGATTAGAGAAGAACAAATGAAGTCGGGAACGAACCTTCGCACTCGGCACAACACCCGTTCAGATCGGAGATCTTCTGCTCGTCGCACGTGCGCGGACATTGCCGCTGGATGCACTCGATGATTCCCTTGGATTTGCACGTGCAGTTGCGGCACGGACCGTCGCGGAACTCCTCGCCCACCGCGTAGACGGCCTCCTTGTAGCTGCAGCTGGCGTCGTGGTCGCCCAGCAGTCGGGAGCAGATCGGACAGCACGAGTTCTTCACCATCAGCTCCCGTCCGCTGCAATTGGACGGCAACGGTGGGCAGGATTCCAGGAAGCAGTGCGCGACGCCATTCGCCGCGCACACGCACGAGCGGCACTCGTTTGTGCGCCACGTCGTGTGGAGCGGATGTTCGCCCGTGTTGTCCGTGCATTTGACGTCGTTGGGCGTTGATTGAAGTGAATTGGAAGGAAGAAGAGGAGGGTTGAGATCGGGGCAGCTGCAAGAAGGTTGAAGGAAGCAACGGAAGGATCGAGCTCACTATTTGCAGCATCGGTTGTTCGGATCGGGCTGGGGCGAAAGACAGGGCGTGGGCGGGCATGCGGACGAGTGGCAGAGGACGTGGCCGACCCTGAACTCTCGTCGTTCATTCGATCAATGCGGAGAAACTAACCGGCAGGTGCACTGAACGCAGGAATCCGCCAGCGTCCACGTCTCGCCGTCCACGAAGAAGCTGCCGGCCGAGTGGCATACGGCGAGCGCGTGGTAGGCGGGCCGGCGTCGATGGGGCGCGTCCAGCGCGCACGACGGACAGCAGTCGTCGTCGCGCAGCTGCCACGACTGCTCGTCGCAATCCGCGGGTCGTTGCGGGCACGTGATCAACGAGCAGAACTCCACGCCGCCGTGGCAGAAGCACTGCCGGCAGCGCGTCTGGTCGGTCCACCACTCGCCGCTGTTCCGCACCAACAGGCCGCCCTTCCCGTGCGTCAAGCAGCCTTCCGAGTCGGCTGCCGTTGCTCCCGTTTCGTGCGGCGAGTGGCCGTTGGAGTCGGCCCGTGCTGAAAGAACAGACGAGTTGAACGACGAAGTCGGGAGAGCACTCACATTTGCACTTGCAGACGGGACATCCCAACGAGTTCGTTTGGAAGCCGTACAGGCAGCTCTTGAGGCACGTGTCCGTCGTCGGGCATTGGGCGCACTTGCACGCCAAACAGCCGCGAGCATCCCGCAAGTAGCCGTGGGCACAGCGTCTGAACGAAAGAAATTAGAGAGGACGGAAAGGAAGAACGCACTTGTCGCAGTTCTGATCGTTCAGCTCCTCGCAGTTCGCGCTCGTGGCCGTCGGCGAGGGCGGTTCGGCGCAACGACACTCGAAGCAACCGAACGCGTTCAAGTGGAGGCCGAACTCGCAGCGCAGCGGGCACAACTCGACGGACGCGCAGACGGCCGGCGGCTCCACGATCGTCGGCCCGTCGTCGCAAACCGGACAGCAGTGGCCGGCGATCTTCCGCGGATGCTCGCAGTCCGTGCGGCAGAAGGAGCGCTGGCACGACGTCCGAAAGCCGCTTTCGCACGTGCAGCTGGAAGCGGGCGGTTGATTGCTGGAGGCGGGACTCACTTGGTGCAGTCGTCCTTGACCCACGACTCGCCCTCGTCGCGTCGTTGGCCTTCCTCGTCCTGGCAGCCCAAACACGAGGGGCAGCACTCGCCCTCGAGCAGGACGACCCACGAGCAGTCGGGCGCGACGGGCGGGCACTCGTTGCGGCGGCACATGTGAACGCCGTCGTTGCACCAACAGGACTGGCACGAATCGGGACTCCAGTGCTCGCTCTCCGCGTACACGCGCGCCCCGACCACGCAGCCGCTCTCGCCGTCCGCCGACTTCTCGCACCGGAAGCGATCGCAGCAGCGGCCGGGCAGCCCGTCGCCCGTGAACTCGACGACGGCCGTGTGGCCGCGCGGGCAGCGGACGGGCGCGCAGGCGGACGCACGGCACTTACAGTCGGGGTGGATGGCGCAACACGAGTCGTCGGGCGTGTACGAAGGCGGCCGGAACGAGTCGGGCGGGCATGAGTCGTTCGCCAACGCGTGCAGGTCGACCGCCACACTCGGGTCGGGGCATTGCTCCGCGCGGCAACGGTCGGCTGCAACAAACGAGCAAGTAATGAGAGCATCCCCTCACTTCTCCGCTTACCCAACGGTTGACACTCAAACTGATCGCAGCACGCGCCCGCAGTCCCCGCGCCTTGGCGCACGCGGAAGCGCTCGAAGCCGGCGGCGCACTGAACGGCCAGGGCGGAACAGTGCGCCTCGTCGCACTCGCACGTCGGCTCCGGCTCGCAGCAGTGGCCCGGCGGCGGCGGGTGGCGCGTGAGCAGGGCGTCCGGCTCGCATGCGGGCACTACCGGCTCGGCGCACTCGACCTCCGCGCACGGATCGCCCGTGAGGACGGCGGCATTGGACGAAACGAAGAGGAGCAGGACGGAAGAGAGCAGAAGAAGCGCGGCATTCATTTCGTTGCGCGCATCCTCGAGCGGCCGTCGACTTTTAGTTCGACTCCCACAAACCAGTGGTCGATTGCGTGGCGCGGTGGGACTCGGGCTAAAACGAGTGGGCTCGATCAGCGGAGGCGGAGGACAAAAAACGGGTGTGAGCGAAACGAAATGAACAACAAAAACACACGACTCGACGCCGCGGCTCCCGTTGGGTCGGAAGGAAATTCGGGCCGCGTGATTCAGCGCCGCTCGTCTTTGCAACTCGACGACGCCGGCGGACGATTCGACGAAAAACGGGACGGTCGTTTTGACGCCGCCGCTCGGCGTTGGTCACGCCGCCGGAATTCGGGCGCGGAGTGGGGGGCGTGATTAAACGCAAACAAAACAGACGAAAAGTTTTGTATGCGGCGGATCGCGATGCGGAACGCCGCCGAGAAGCAGCGGGAGCGCCGAGCGGGCGGAGGAGGGCGCGTCGAGTTTACGCCGAGTAATTGGCATTGCGGGGACGCCCTCCTCCGATTCACAGGCGGGCGCCGTCAAATTGCTCGCAATTGCCGCGCGTTCATGACGAGCAGATGGTCGCGGGATGGTCGCGCGCATTCGATTCAAAACAAACACAAGCGCCGGGCGCTTCGCACTCGACTCGCCACTCGGCCGAATGCTCGGCTCGACTGGACGGCCACTTCCCGCCGCTCGGCCGACCGCGTGCCGTCGAGCGTCGCCCAACGGTCATTCAATACCGCCGCCCACTTGTCCACTCGAATTGGATTCGATTTGAAACGACGACGCGGGCGGGACGGATGCGGCACGGCTTCGAATTTCAACACGAGCGGTTTGGCGGCTGGAGAGCAGGCGGGCGGCAAGTGGGCGGTCGGAAGTGGGACGACGAGTGCGAAATGGTCGGTTTGGCTTCCACCGCGGCAATCTCCTCGTCCATTCCATTCCAATCCGGCGAGAAGTGAGCAAACAGGAGCCGGCGAACTCGTAAAATGGCGCGCGAAAAGCGCGCGTCAATCGCGGCGTCCTTCATCCCGCCGCCCGCAAACACGTGGCCGCGACGACGTCGTTCGGCGGTCGGCCGGCTTTTTTTGTTGTTCGCGGTGCGTGTTCGGCGCGCGTGAATCGGCGGCGGCCGATCGGCGGAGCAAAAGAACGAACGAAAAGCCGAACTGCAGCAAGAAGCCCCCGACGACGTTCACCTTCGCTTCCAGACACGAGATCCCGCCGCCGATTGTACGGAACACGCCGCCCGCTTGTCCGGCCGGCCTCCCGTTCGCGTCTTTCGCACTTCTTTGCGGGGTTCCGATCGCCCACCAGTCCGCTCGGATTTCTGCTGCGCCGATCGGGCGCGCTACGGCCGCCCCGATCACGTCTTTCGACGTCCAATCCACACGTTCCGACCGAAAGGAATCATGAAATTCTGGGGCGAGCGGCGAGGACGACGAAGAGGAGCAAAAAAGGGGCCTGGGAGACGAATCACCTGCTTTTCTTTCTGCTTTCTTTTGCGCAAAATGCACGAAGAAAGCGAGAATGCAATGCGGGAAGTGTTTGTTTCGTGGCTCTTTTATTTCGAGCTCTGCGATGCGAACACTCGAGCTCCCCGCCGTCCGTCCGTCAGCTGATCGGAACGAACGCGAATTCCCCGTTGTTACAACACGGGATCGAATGGCACGCGGGCTGGCGAGCGGGCGGACGGTCAAGTGGACGAGCGAAAACAAGTGGGCGAATTGCTTGCAGAAAAACGCACTGGAGACGGCGGCCGGTGGGAGGAGGCCGAAGACAAGTAGTGGTAAAAAGGAGGGACTCCGAACGCGAAAGCGAGCGGCGATCGACCGGTCGGCGCCGTTCGGCGGCGCGTCCACCACCTGCAAACCGAACAGAACGCGAAGAACGGCAGCACGCACATTCCAAACATTCTTTTCACTCCGGCCGGCCCGAATCAAAAGGTGCGAAAACGCGAGTGAATGAAAAAGTCGGCGGCGACACGTCCGAAAGAAAGCAGCGGGTGGGCCATAACAATCAATCTACGTTTGGGGCAATCCACGGCCTTTCAGGCGGACCGGCCGGCTTGTCGCCGCTCGCCGCCCGGGCGTCAAGCGGCGTTTGGCCGCCGCGGCCGAGAAGTGACCGCGACGGCGGCACGAGCGGGCCAAAGAACACCGACGGCGATTGCGGTGCGGCGCGAGCGGCCGAACACCCCGCCAAACAAACAAACGAGGAATCGGAGAGCCGTAAAGTCCGCTCGGAGAGGGCAATTCGGCGGCCGGCCGACCTCTCCGGCTGGAATTCGATCGCGGTGCGCTGGGCCGCGCTCTGATCAACGGCGGCGTCCAGTCGGTCGGCCGTCTTTTCTTTTCGCATTTTGCCGACTTCTCCTCGCATTTCTCTCTCGTGCGGGTTTTGAATTGCGGCGGCCGCCTCCCTCTTTCTTCTTCTGTGTGATGATAAAAACGAAACGAAAACACGCCGGAATTTAACGACCGCCGTTGGAGCGCCGAGGGCCCGCAGATCCCCGCTTTCGCTGGAGCGCCCCCTGCTGCGTTGGGAACACGGAGCCCTCGCGATTCCCCCTGCCCGGCCGGTCGTCGTCCAATCGAATTCACGTGCTTTTTGGACCCATAAAATCGGCGCGAGGGAGTGTTCACGTGTTGTGTTTGCCACGAGCATCGCTCGCCGATTGGGGATCCCGGCGGTTTATTATTGGAAACAATCAAAACGATTGGAACGAACGGACGAGCGATGGAGCATGAACGAAGGAGTGCGAACGGTGAATAAATTAGGGAGAAACCATCGATAAATACACGAGAACTACAATAAATACCGACAGAAAAGGCTTAAAGTAGGCGCAAGGAGATGGACGCGGACCGAATTCAAGGCACTTCCCAACACAACTGATTGACTGGACGGACGGGCGGACGAGGGACAAGTGGGAGGAGGAGTGAGCAGGGAAGGCAGAGCGAACGGATGAGTGAAATGAAGGGCAGGATTCCTCCGGCGGAATCAACGCAACTTCAATCGCTCCATGCAATGGTGGACGCCGCGATCGTCGTACTCCTGCTTCGTTACCCAGAAGTTCTGCAAACACACTCAAGAATCACAAAAAATGAACGGAAAGAAACGAACCTCCTGGTCTCGCATCAAATGCGCGAGGACGGCACCGCCCATGAAGACGACGTGCTTCCGTTGGACGGGCGCCTCGATGCGGATTTTGAATTTCTGCAACCAACGATTGAAAGAATTCAGCTGAATATTCGGTGGAGTACGTGGAAGTTCTCGGTGTTGCCGCGGAGGACCTTGTGCAGATACATTTGCTTCAGGTCGCGCTCCATTCGACTCGGGATGCCGGGCAGCATCGTCGTGCCGCCCGACAGGACGATGTGCTTGAAGAGTTCCAGGCGGCAGTCTGCAACAGAAGGTGGGTAGGAAGAAGTGTTCGATCGACTGCTCACCCATGTCGGCCGACTGGATGCAGTTGAAGAGCATCTCCGAAAGGCCGGCCTTCTCCACGTCGATCAGGTGCGGCTGGAAGAGGACCTCCGGCGCCTCGAAGCGCTCGCCGCCGACTTTGATCATGCGGCCGTCCGGGAGCTGCAATCGAACACGATAGAAATGATTAAAAGGCACTTTCTGTAATTCTGGACCACCGAGTGGCACGTTTCAAAAACGACCTTTCGGTTTTTGTTTTTAATAGATGCTCTGGATTGTGCTGAATCTAAAAATGCCCGTATGAAAGCCTGCAAGTGGCTTTTTTGCCGCCTTACAGACCTTTGAACCCGAAAGGTCCGGATTTTGCCCCATCGGGTTCAAGAGGCTGTAGTGTCGTTGTAACGAGGTTTCAGAATGCGTGATTGTGATCTTCTTGTAGCTCTTGATCATAGCTTTCGAACGGTGTATTGTGCCGGCCGGCTACAATGCCATCGAAAAAAGTTGTGCTCAATGGCGACAGAAGTTCGTTTCCGCGAATTTCGCATTTTTTGCGTTCAAGGCCGTTTTTCTCTTTACTTTTGTACTGAATACGAGGCAACGGTGCCCGACACGTTATTCTACAGATCAAGGCGCGTCTAGCAAGGCGCATCTCGCAACTCAAAGCCGTGGGAACCAGGAGAACGAGCATGTTGAAGGTGGAGGACCAAAATCGACTCAAATTCGAAATTCTTTTCAACTCTAAAACGACGTAGAGAAATACTCGCAAAACTCCTTTTAACATCTAATCAAATCCTTAGCAGCAATTTTCACGTTTATTTGAACTCGATTGCGACGTTTCTGCCGAAATTTGCGCCGCAAGTAGTGCTTGGTGCATTTTTTGCGTTTTTTTGCTAGACCTGCTTTAACGCTTTTCAAAATAGCATGAATGACTTGTCGACAATTTGTTCATCTAATGCTTACTGCAAATCATCAGTTGGTTGTGCAGCTGCGTCTCACTACGCCGCAAAGTACAGTCGAATGGAGAGCATTTTCACATTTTTAGCTCGGCATTAACATTCTTATGGGCAAACGTGGGCGTAAAACAATCAGAACGGCTGTACAAACACGAAGAAATGAACACCGTGCTGATAAACTTTCCGTCTCTGGTATGTAGGTATAAAGAAGACTGAAAATGCCAGTGCTCAAAGACGATGGTTTTGTCGATTCCTGCGGCCTGATGACTACTGAAACCGATGTCATATTGTTCGCCTTGTTGAGCTTTGTACAACGATGCAGGTTTCGAGTGCATGCCGTAAAAACCGTGCATAAAACCTGAACTTCACCGGATCAGCAAAAAAGGGGATACAATGGGTCGCCACTCAAACCATACGAGCCACTCTGTGGCAGAAATACTTTGTAGGGTTTATCAAGCGCTAGTTTTATCAAACTAAGTATAAGAGATGTGTTTTACGAAGCTCTGGAGAGATTTATGCTAGCAAAATAGCTGTAAAGTACGTTGAGAGATCGTTTTCTGATGCCTGCGCCTGCTATTCGTGACGTTTAGAGCAGTGAAAGTGTAGAGTAAAACAGAACTACAATTTTTGTCCAAAGTTCGGCAGTTGCAAACGCGTCGATAGCACAAGAACAAGCAAAAGCCGAAAAACAGCGCCGATTTTGATCATCTTGACATCAGTGTCGCAATAGACGTCGAGCAGGTCTCAAAAGATGTTTTTATTTTTCAAACATCTATTTGTACGTATTACAATCAAAACAAACGCGATTCCAATGGCTCACTTAAAAGTTTGAAGAAATTTTGATTTTGAGTCGATTTTGATCCTCTACCTTCAACATGATCGTTCTCCTGGTTCCCACGGCTTTAAGCGGCAAGATGCGAATCAAGAGCTCCGCCTTGTTCCGTAGAATGACGTGCTGGTTTCCGTTGCCTCGTAATCAGGGCAAAGTTTTCGAGAAAAACGGCTTCGAACGCAAAAAATAGGAAATTCGAAGAAACGAACTTCTCGCGTCTCATGCCGCAACTTGTTTCAATTACACCGCATCCGGCAAACAGTATACACCATTCGAATCCCCTGATCAAGAGCTACAAGAGGAGCACGATCACGAGTCCTGAAACCTCGTTACAACGACACCACTTCCGATTGAACCCGATGGGGCAAAATTTGGACCTTTCTGGTTCGGAGGCCTGTAACTTGACACTAGAAGCAGTTGCAGTCCTTTAAACGGACATTCTTAGATTCAGCACGATCCAGAGAATCTATTAAGCGCAAAAACCGAGGGGTCGTTTTTGAAACGTGCCAAAGTTTGCACTGGCGTGGTCCAGAATTACAGAAAATGCCTTTTAAAGAAGAGCAAGTACCGTGTAGTGCTCGGTGAGAACGGTGGTCTCCAGCGCCAGCTTCTGCTCCTGGGCGACGTCGTAGGCGACGTAGCAGAGCTTTTCCTTCAGCTGCCGCACCGTCTCGAAGTCGGCCGAGTGGTTGAAGGCGTAGCCGCGCAAGAGGAGGAGCTGAATTCGAACTAATAGAAAGAAATGGGTGGATTGGGCTCACTTTGATCAGATAGCGCGTGATGTCCCGTCCGGCGACGTCCAGCCGCTCGGTGATGTTGTTGAGAGCGAGGCCCTCGTAGACGGGACAAATGTGCGTCACGCCGTCGCCGCTGTCCACCACGACGCCCGTCAGAAGGCCCTGCGCGTAGAGCGTGAGCACCGCCTGAACACAACGAAAGAAATGGACGAATGGAAGAAAAGAACCCACTTGAATGGCGATGTAGAGCGCGTGGAATCCGTACTGCTCGAACATCACCTCGAACAACTTCTCTCGGTTTCGATTCGGGTTGAGCGGCGGCTCGGTGAGCAACAGTTTGCACTCCTGAAATCCCCGCACATCTTCGATCGATCCCCTCGACGGACCTTCGGGTCGATGTCCAGCTTCTGGGCGCCGAACGTGTAGTCGTAGATGTGGCCCATGTCCTCCCAGTTGCGCACCACGCCGTTCTCCATCGGATAGTTCACGTCGAGCATTTGCCGCAGCTCCGTGCACTCCTCGCCCACCACGAGGTCCTGCAATTTCGTGAGTGAATTGAACGACGAAAGTGCGGTCGAGATCACCTTGATGAGAACGTTGTTCACGCGCTGCGACGAGCGCACCAGCGGCCGTCCGACCGCCGACGGGAAGATGTGTTCGGGGAAATTCGTGCCCGCGTAGCCGCATTTCACGAACTGCAATCCAACGAAAGGAATTCAAGCGATGGAGGAACTCACGCCCGTCCCGTTGTCCACGACGATCACCTTGCGGCCGTGGGAGTCCATTGCGGTCGAGCGAATGGACGGAAATTCGGCTGGAATCAAAAACCGCAACGCCGTGAATCACTCGCCGCCGCAAACGAGCGCACAGCGGGACGAACGCGCCAGGCCAGAGCGCCCAACTTTCCAGTCGGGACCTCCCAACGTCCTTCTTCTGCTCGCTGTAAGGTTGTTGGTCGATGAATCTCCACATTCTCTAACGGAAACCACTTTCAAGTTATCTTCGTTTCACAAGCACCAATCGAACGATCCATCTTATGATTCAGAGTTGTTCAAGCGATCGATCGAACAGGCATTGAACTACGGAACCACCAAGCAGGCAACAAATACTACGAGTTTATTTCCACGAGCGAGATCCAAAGGTTAAATTAGACGCCAGACATCCACTTCGATCAATCCGAACCGGTGCTTTCTCGTGCCTTCCGACTTTCCAGCAGCTCGAGCTCCAAATCCAACTTCTTGGCCTCTTTCTGGAGGTTTCGCTCCTGCTCTTCCAGCACGAGGAACTGCTTTTGGATGAGGCGGGCGTTCATTTGGCTCAACGAGTAGCTGATGTGTTGGTGGGCGTGATCTGAACGAAAGGAAGCGGTCAATCGGGCCCTCCAATGAGAGACGGACGTCGAATGGCGTGAATGCTCGAGGGAACTTCGGTCGTGGACTTGTTTTCCGGAACGGGCGTCGTGTGGTTGCGCATCTCTTCGATCACGAGCTTTGAGAGATCTGAACAAGAGGGATGAGCGAAAGGAAGATCCCAAAGGGCCCGTACCGTCTTTGGTCTCGTTGAAGAACACTTCGGGCATGTACTGATAGTTGCACTCCTTGTGGACGGAGTGACTCAACGCGTCCGTCAGTCCCAACTGCTCCAAGTCGGACCGTTGGGCGGCGAGCACGTGCTCGATGAGCGTGCGGATTTGATCGCCCGCGTCCAGCCCGTTGGCCAGCGAGTCGCACTCGTCGTTGAATTCGTCGATGGAGCAACGAGCGGAGCACTTGAGCGCGCGGCACGCCTCACCGGTCTTCTCGAGAACGGCGGCCGCCTGCTCGGCGTGGTGAGGGTTTGCGCTCATTGCCATCGTCATTGTGTGGACCTGCAGCGAGCGGTTAGTTCGGTAGTCATCAATAAATGCGGGTACCTCATCGTTGATCGCCTCGTAGTCGCCGCACGAATCCCTGCACGTCTTGTAGACGACGTTGCCCTCCTTCAGCAGGCACGGGGTGAGCAGTTCGACGTCTTTGCGCGCCTCCTCGCTGCAGATCGTCGTCATCGACTGGAATCCGCAGTCATTCGTTGAACAACGGAAGTAAGCGAACCTTCAACGTGAACGGGTTCTCCTTGTGCCCGCACGTGGCCATGCAGTCGGAGGCGTTGCGCACCGTCGCGCAAATGTTCTCCAAATCCAGCAAGAAACCGGAGATGTTCGCGCGCTTGAGGATCGACAACTCCAGCTCGCTCTCCTGCACGATCTTCATGCACTCGGCCAGGCAGTTGTCCGCCCGAACGGCCCTAAACCACTCGATCATTAGTGGGAGTGAACAGACGAATCGAACCGATGGAAATGGTGCTGGTAGGCGGGATGTCCGTCTGCAATTCCCCATCGAATCAATCCCCGTTCGTCACTTGAAACTCACATGCGATCCCAACGACCGCAAGGAGAAAGAAGGCGACCCTCAACACGTGCATTTCGCTTCGCTGACCGTAGAGAGTGGAGCGAAAAGTAAACGGAGTGCCTTGGGGTTCGTCGCTTTAAATACGCCGATCGACGAAGCGGTCCCTTTCGCCGTTCGCGCGCCCGACCGCCCGCAATTAAAACAAACAATAAATAAACTCTCGACCGGCCGACTGACTGTCAGTTCGTGGGTTGGAGGGCGGTGATGTCAGAACTTTGCACTCTGCTTACGGCTTTCTGTTACAAATCGAAGTGAGTGCTGTCGAACTATCGTGAGTGTTCGCCATCGATGCCGAGCTCAAACTTCCGCCCACCTTCTTTTGTTTGTTGCCGGCTTTGGATTAATTTTGGACCCGAATTTTCGGTCATGATCGCTCGCGGGACGTCAACGGCGAAAAAGTGAACGAAGGAGGGGCGAGGACGTGCGTTGTGTTGTAAAGACGGCGGTCGATCGACGCGCAGAGGTGAGCGGTCAACTCGGCGGCTGATTAATTCGCTCGCGCTTCCTCACGTCTCCTCTTCCGCCGCCGATCGTTCCGTTCGGTTGCTCGTCGTAAAATAGACGGGGGTTTATTAGCGCTACAATCAATCGAATCGAAAGAAAGCCTACGGATTTGCAATCGAAGCTACAGGAAGGACAGGAAAGAAAGAAGGAGAGGGAAGGAGGACCTAAAGAGCAACGAAATGGACGGGGATTCGTCCGCTTCGTGCAAGTGGGAGGTGGGGGGCAAGAGAAAGAAGAAGGAACCTAAAGAATCAAACGAAGAATGAACAGCGTGGAAGAGCGAGGGGATTGAAGACGAATGGAGAAGACGGCGGCGAGGGCGTGTGTTCAAACCGCCATTCGTGCGGTGCCGCCGGATAGTCAGAAAGCGTCGTCTCTGCAAGCACGCGCATTGAATTGCCGCCTCCCCACTGCCTCGTGCACTCACCTCCATCCGATGGCTTGCTGAAAGCACAAAGCAACAATAAATGGGATGAATTGAAAGCAGCAAACGCACCTTGTCGACCAGCTTGCGGAAGACGCCGTCCTCGATTTGCATCAGCTGATCGAAGGTCCCCACTTCGGCCACCGTCCCGCGGTCGAGCACGACGATTTGGTCGGCGTGTTTGATCTGCAAACGAGCGGATGCGATAGCAATTGGATGCAAACTGGTGGTCTTACCGTGGATAACCGATGGGCGATGATCAGGACGGTCTGCTGGTTGTGTTGCAGCAATTGACTCAACGCTTTGCGCACGAAATACTCGGAGGTCGCGTCCAGTGCGGACGTGGCCTCGTCGAGGATCAACAGGCGCGGGTTGGTCACCAGGGCGCGAGCGATGGCAATGCTGAACCAAAAGGATTGAATGCAATGAATGATTGGAAGAAACGAACCGTTGCTTCTGCCCACCGCTGAGCATCGAGGCGCCGTGCTCGCCGAGGACGGTGTCGAAGCCCTGCGGGAATTTTTGGATGAACTCAAGGGCGTTCGCCGAGTCGGCCGCCCGCTCCACGTGCTCCAGCGTCATCTCTTCGGGTCGCTGCGCGCCGTAGATGATGTTGTTGTAGATGGACGTGGAGAACAGGACGGGCTCTTGTCCGACTGAAAAACGAAGGGGAATTCGACGAGAAAAAAATCAAAGAGCTTGCCGGATCCAATGATTCGCCGCCACTCGGACGGATCGAAATCCTTGAGGTCGGTGTCGTCGATCACGATGCGCCCATTCGACGGATCGTACAGCCGCATCAGGAGGGCGCCGATCGTCGACTTGCCGCTCCCGGAGGGGCCGACGATCGCCGTCACGCTGCCCGCGGGGATGCGGAACGTGATGTCGTTGAAGAGGTGCTCCCGCTCCGGGTAGTGGAAGCCGACGCCCTCGAAGCGGATTTCCCGCTCGATGTCCTTGATCGGGAGACCGCCTGCAAACGTTGGAAGAAATAAATCGAAGGAAATTCGGAAGAACTCACCGGTGAGCGGTACGGCCGGCTTTTGGTCCTGCAGTTCGAAGAGGCGCGAGCTGGCGCCCAATCCCTTCATCAGCTCGATGTAAAAGCCGCTCATGTTCGACAAACTGGAAGCACGAAACTGATTGAATGATTAGATCGAAGGGATAACCTCGCAGCACAGAGGACGGCGTACAAACAGAAGGACGAAAGGTCGCCGTACGAGAGGAGGCCCGACTCGATCAGCGAAGAACCGTAGAAGAGGATGGTCGTAAGCGAAATGTAGCCCGTGAATTGGAAGCTGCAATCAATGAAATTAAATGAATAAATCAATCTGGTGAGTTACCCGCCGAACATCAATCCCTTAGCGAGGGCCTCCTTTTTGGACACCCGCCAGATTTCTTGGATGCGCTCGCGGTACGTGTTCAACTCCTTCGTTTCGGCGACCAGCATGCGTACCGTTCGGATGTTCGAGAGGCGTTCCGTCGCCACCTGAACGATCGGAAGAATGAATGCACAAGAAAGAAGTGAAAAGAACGCACTTGATTGGTGGCCGCAACGGCCTCCTGCATTTGGCGCGTGTACTTCTGCTGCAACCGCCCGAACACGTAGAAGCTGCCAACGATCGCTGGGATCACGAAGAAGATCTGAAGAAACGGATGGAATCAACCGAATTATTGGAGCGAAGTGAACTCACCACTTTGCACAAGGCGGGAGAAGTGTAGACCTGAACGGAGCAATAAATTAAAAGGAAGTCGTAGCAGTTTGCTCACCATCAACGTGCCCGAGCCGAGCATCGTGATCACCGCGCGCGCGCCCTCGGACAGGTTCGTCGAAACCGAGTTGCCGACGATGTACGAGTCGGCGCCCAGTCGAGACACGATCTCCCCCACCTTCAACACAAATTAAAGGAAAGATCGATTCTAAAGCTCACTTTATTCCGATCGAAAAAGGCCATGTCCTGGCGGAGGACGGAATTGAAGACCTTCGAGCGGAGGTCGTTGATCACCAACTGGCCGGCCGTGTGCATGCAGTAGGCGCGCAGGCAGATGGCGACCGCCCCAACGAACAGGATGGCGACGATCGCAATGGGCTCGCGTTTGAAGAACCGCGCCATCCGCAGCGTCACGTCGTGCTCCTCGTCCTCCACGGTGGGCGGCCGATCGCCGTGCTCGTCGATCAGTTTGCCGAGCACGCGCGGAATGATCAAAAAGATCGACGAGCCGATGCCCATGAAGAACAAGCCCACTGCAATCGATCGATGCCATGGATGAAAGGAAGAGGGAAGACTCACGAAAGATCCGCTTTTTGTGCGGCTTCGCGAGCCGAAAGATCTTCCGCAGGTCGGACCACGACGCGTTCCGCAGCTTCACCGACTGCCGCTTCACGTCGACCGTCTGCAGTTGGCGGCGGAAGTCGCGCAATGTGGACCGGGAAAGGAGCGTCGCGGGTACTCGCTGCAGCGCCGTAAATGTCCTGCAATCAATCGAATCAATTGAAAGAAGGGGAGAAAGAGGGACGTTACCGAATCTGCTGGACGGCCGACGGAAGACGAACAAGGCCGCAGTTCATGCATTTCAGAACGAACGGCATTGCACCCCACAGTTTGATGGTGAATCTAAACGATGAACAGGTGAAGTGATGCAATTTCATTGGAAAGGCGAAGAACACGAAGGAATCCGCGAGAGTTCCGTTCGATCCGTTCACTAGCAAGCGCCGAACGTTCTCTTCTTTCTGACCGCCAAATTCTCGACGGTAAACAAGCGACTGCTTTCTAATTCCTTCGGTCAAAACAAAGTAGAAGCGGTGGGTGGCGGCGACGGACAATCGACCTCTCATGTGTGGGCTGAGTGCTTCGCATCGATCCATGGGGAAAAAGGCGGAGTGCCAGCTGAACGGTAAGTGGGTGACTGTAGAGGGTATGCTGGAGTTGAAAGCAACACTATCCGGCGATCAATGAAGACAAGCAGAATAAGACCCACCCTTCTATGAGCTCACGACAGTCGATGACGTCTGCTCTTCCTCCCACCCTCCCACTCCCCTTCAAAGCATTGAATAAACAATCCACTCGGAACAAGTGAACATTTCTGCTTTAAAATTAGCGGTTCGATTGCTCAAATTGTTTTGTTTGAAGGCCGAATTGTGTTGATTTCCAGGTCTAGTCAGAGATTTCGCTCTTTTCGCCTTCGGGCAACGGCGGACGACGGCGAAGAGCGCGAAATTCGCAGGCACGGCGGCCACGATCTCCGCCGTTCTCCCACGCTCCGATTTCGAATTCATGCGGTCGGGGGCCAGCCGGCCGGTTCGGTCGGCCGTTGCGGTCGGGATTTCGGCGGCCATTTCTTTGAACTCACGAGACGAATCGGAGGGAAAGGGTGTTTGGAATTTGGTGTTGCTGTGCCACTAGTGAGATCTTGCTTGCTATCGCAATCACTGCTCTTTGCTTTAAACCGCTCTGCTTGTACCTGCTTCTACTTATCACCCATACAAACAAGATGTTTCTGCTCGTTAACCTTTCAAATGAGAACAAGCAGAAAGCCCCCACATTTCCCTCGTTCTCCACCGTCCCCTGCCGGCCGCCGTCTTTTGTTGTGCGAAGGGGCGGGCCGCTGGGTGCGGAGGGCGCTCGCACGCGTTTGCGTTTCGGGTCCTTGCCTGTGAAATAATGGCAATAAATTTCGGTGTGGACCTTTTGGGGCTGTGGCTGGCTGGGAATTCATTCATTGCCGGCCAGCAGCATTCCGTGTTTGTGCACGAACAACAACAACGGCCGACCGACCGGTCGGGCGGACGGCTCTTGCCCGCTCCGCTCCAGCCCGCACTCGCTCGCTTCTTCCTGCTCCCTTGTCCATTACGCGAGAAGGAAGCCGGCCGTCTGTTGCTTGCTGCTTGTTGCGCATGAAATTCCACGCCTTTTTTGTTGACTCGAAGCCCCGCTCTAAATGGCCCGACCTTTTGCACTCATTTCCGCACGCTTTCTCCTGCTTCTCCCATGTGCCGTGCGGGAATCGCGACCCAACCGCCGGCCGGCTAATCCGTGCGGGACATCGCCCGGCCGGTCGGCTTCTTTCTTCACGTGTGCGTTTGATTGCCGCCCGGGCCGCGAATTCGAAGTACGCGCGCGGATTATCCGCCCGCCGCTTTCCGAATCGCCGGCCACTCGTCGCGGCCATCCGCAAATGTCCGCCGCAGGCTCGCTGTTTGTTGCTGGATGGAAGGCGGGAGTGCAATGATGGCTGGAACAAGGGCATTCGTACAGCTGTTTCTTTCTTGCGTTCGAAACGAGTTCAAGAGTGCTCAAGGATGCGGCCGTTCAAGATGCTCGCTGCGTCATTTCTCTTTATTGTTCCCAGATGCCGCCGGGTTGCACATGGCAGAACAGACGGGAATGCTTGAGCGTTGCTTTTCGTTTGTTCCTTCGTTTACGTTTTGTTCCCACATTCGAAACGAACGGCCGTTGTTACAGTACTGCTCGTTCACCGTTTGTGTTCGCGTCTTAACGACTTCAATGCCCGTTCTTTGCTCAATGGATTGCATTGGATGTTCGCAGGAGTTTTCCTTTTCATACTCCCAGAGTTTCGATTCGGTTTGAAGGCCGAAGCTGAGCGGGAGGCCATTGCTTTCGTTTAATTACCCTTCCTTCCTGCTTCCTTCCTCCTTCTTCTTCAGCCTTCCGCCCGCCCGCCCTCATGCAATCCGTCGGTTCGGGCGCGGTGATTTCTAATTGGACAAAGAAGGCAAGCAGGCGGGTTGTTTGCTCTCGCCCACCCGCCGCTCGTCCATCGCTTCGACTCGTCCTGACGCGCACGTTCGCTCGCCGCCGCCCACGGAAAACGACCCCGCCGGCCGGCCGTGCGGTCGGTCGGTGGGGGCGCCGAAGCGAAATGCGCGGCCAAAACTTCCGGTCGTGTCCACACGGCGAGCGAGCGGCCGGCCGGCCGGCAGCAATTTGGACGCGCCGTGCCCCCGCTTTTTTCTAATTGCAACGACGCGCGACTTCGACTTCGGCGGCCGCCCCGCAATTGGAATGCGAGGTCACGTACACGTCGTCGTCCTTCGGGCATCCATTCCGCCCGCTCGCCTCCCATTCGCTTGTCGTGGGTTGAATTGCGGAAATCACGATCCATTCCGTTCGGTCGGCAAACACACGCCCGCTTGCTTGTTCGCTTGTCGTCTTCTCGAGGCCGCTTGTTTGTGCTCTCGTCGACGTTGAGATCCGCGCGTAAATCCTTGACGCCATCCATCGGTCGGTGGGGGGGATTAGAAGCCGAAAGAATGGCCGCTTGTCGTTGCCGCTTGTTCGCGCCCATCGGAATGTTCGTGACCTCCGGCCGGCCACCGCATTCGCGTCTTTCCGCTCAATTTCCTCCTCGATTTCGTTCGTTCACCTGTGGCCGGCCGAGCGGGCGGGCGCTCCCCAGTGGGTTGACGGACGGGCGAGTGGCCCGAATTGAACGCTCGAGTTGACATCCGCGCCCCGCTCACCCGACCGAACGAACCAAATTGCATCGGATCTCAACAAGTTGTTGGAGATGAGCCGCCCGGCCGGCAGCGAGTGGCGGAGATGCCCGACCGACCGCTCGACTGAGCGAACGTGTCGGAAGGAGACGAAGAAGACGAGAAGAAGGAGGAGGAGGGGGGAGGAAAACGAGGAGACGCCCTTCGAAAACCTCAAATTCGTGGACTTTTTTACACGCTGCTTCGTCGAATTACGCGTCCTCGTCCTCCTGCTGCTCGTCCGGCCCGTCCACACAGAAGTTGACGCCCACCCACGGCGAGCGACCGGCCTTCATTCCTGCTCTTCCTTCTCCCCGCTTCTTGCCGCTTCTATTCGCTGTTGATCCAATTGATGGACAAGCGAGCAATCGACTGGAATCTGCGGCTCTCCTCCTTCTAATCACCCACCCACTGCCGCCCTCCACCGCCCGCCGCGATGCCGACGATGCCGCGCGTTCCCGAGATCAAAATGTGAGCGAAAAGAGGGACGAGGAAGTGCCTAAAAGGACGACTGAATGGATGAATGGACGGGCGGTCATTGACCTCAACGGGGCGCCATTGTCGGCGGCTGTTGGGTGCAAATTCCTGAACGAAATTCGATTACCTGCCCGCTCGGCCGGCCGGTCGCCCGCGTCGCCCGCCATTGTGCCCGCCGCCGCCGCGCCGAGTCGACTGCCGGCGGTCGGCCACGTTTCTCTTCGCAACTACCTTCTTTCTTCCTTCCTTCCTGCCTTTCTTTCCGCCCCCCTTCGGTCGTCTTCGGCTGATAAGAGCGGCCGCTTTGATTCCTCTTCGCCCCGCAGCCGCCGGCCACCTCATCGCCCCGCCGATTTCAGCGTCAATTTCGACTCCGAAGACCGCGAGGACGTGAGCACGGAGGCGCGAGCGGTGGACGAGGAGATCCCAAACGTCTCGTCATCGCTCGAATCGACCGCAGCTGCAATGGCCGGCATGAGCTTCACATTGCAATCGGGCGTCCGCCGCGCCACCGTCCAGTGGCCCACCGCCGACATTTCGCTTCGTGATCTCCGGGCGGAGGCCGTCAAGTTCATCAACACACATGTGAGTTTCTTTCGCCCTTCTCCAGATGTTTCCATATGTTGGTTTCGAATGTGATCTGCGGCAAACTTCGTTTTTCGTTACGTGGAGCGGAACGGACGGGAATTTTGGACCAAAACACTCACGATTTCGACGCCCATTTGCCGAAATTAAAGTCCCCCATTCTCGGTCGAACTGCAGCCCGCGTTCTTTCCGCAGATTAGTCCATTCGCTCGCCCCGCTCCAAATCTTTACGGCCGCTAATCAAAAGCCAGCGGACTAATTGCTTAATGAAAAAACCCGGGCGATCTTCCCAAAATAGCCGCCGAGTGGACGGTTTTGGCCACCGTTCAGTCAATGACATCACTCGAACACAAACCAATTGAATCGATTACTTCGATTGAATGATTGCAGTACCCCGAGCACCAGCTGGGCGAGGACTTCAGCGATCGCCTGCTGATCTACCGCCACGATCAGCGCTCGGTGAACATTCTGGAGTTGATCGTGAGCAGTGCGGAGATCACCGACGGCTCGTTGCTGGAAGCCGTTGTTTCTCGTGAGTTTCTTTTCGTCAATGAGCAGCAGCAGCGGCAAACGGCAGCAGGATGAGAAGAAGAGAAGGACTGAATCACGGCGAGAATATTGCTTGCCGATGGGAAGAACGGCGGGAATTGTTTCTCGGCGACGGCGACGAGTGAGTCAACGAGAAGAGGGGCCGTTTGTTTCGTTCCGTGGCTTCTGGCGAACACCTGCGACTTCTTCATTGTTTTTTTCGAAGGCTTGGGAGCGTCTCTACCGAACAGAAGGAAAGAACAGGCGGCGTTCCCGTGCTCATTCATTCATCCTTTCGGCATTCACTCACTCACGAACTTCTCCCTTCTTTCATTTCTCCGTTCCGTTCTCTCGATGACGCAAATTGCGCGAGCGAGCCGAATGCCGAAAGTTTAGGATGTTTGCGTTCGCTTATTCATTAGAGCCCTCTCTTCTCGCTTCTTCTCGCCCACCGACGGCGACGGGCGGACCGTGGACGGCCGGCGGACGGTCGCCATTGACGCGCGCTCACTTTTCACGTGCCAATCTCTTCGGCGGCGGCCGTCTCTTCTTTTGTGCTTGCGGCCCAGCAAACGGCAAGGGGGCCGTTTTCGCCTCGTTCCCGCTCGCTCGCTCATCCACGCCCGCCCGGTGGCCAACACCGCGCCGAATTGGGCGGTGAAGACCCGCCCGCTTGGCGCTCGTCCTCCTGTCCGCTCGCTCGACCGACCGCCCGCTGGCTTGCCGGCCGGCTTGCGTGTTCGCGTCTTCGCTCCCGCAGCGGTCGACGGCCCCGAAAAATCCGCACCTTTTGCGGCGAACCTTGCGGAAAAAACTCGTCGCTTTCGGATTTCACCCATTCGGCCGTCCGTCCGGCAGCCTGCTCGTTCGCTCGTTCGTTTGGAGGGAGAACAACAACGAAGAGAAGAAGGAAGGCCGTTCCCCCGCACACGCACGCTCGCCCGCCTGTCCACCCCGCCGCTCGTTCGGCCGCATTCCTTCCGCTCGTTCGCCTCCGAGCGATGACCACCGGCCGCCTCCACTGACCGCTCGTCCAACCGACCGAAAGGATGGAGATTTTCGTACGAGGCCGTAAGTTCTCTAGAGATTAACTCAAGAGTCTGCTGCTGTTGCTCGTTGATTGGGCACATGGCTGATGAGATCATTGCTTCATCGTGTTTGCTTCAGCCTGCCCGAACCAAGAACGCCTGGTCGTCCACCCGCACTCGCTGTTCGTCCACTCCTATCGATCGCCCACTTTGTGAGTCCACAATAGAATTCCATTGATTGATCTCTTGCTTTAGCTGCGACTTCTGCGGCGAGCTCCTGTTCGGTTTGATCAAGCAGGGCCTCAAATGTCAGGGCTGTCGCCTGTCGTTCCACAAGCGATGCGCGTCGAAGATCCCGAACAACTGCAACGGCGGGCGCCAACGCCGCCCTTCGGCCATTCCGCTCTCGCCTCGTTCGTCCATTGGGTTGCACGCGGTACTTGAGGGAATGATCTACGGAAACAACCGCTCGTTGATTGCAGCAAACGAACCTCTTCCCAACGGTCTCTTCGACGGGCACGACGGGACTCTCGGACTCGGGCGCCGACTGCCAATCGTCGTACTCGCGCTCGGTGGTCACCACGCCGTCGGGCGTCAGCGCGCAGCAGTCGATCCTCGCCGCGCCGGAGATTTTCGTCGAGCAAACGGACGACGGCGATCCGATCGGCGGAAATGTTCGTTCTTCCATTCGAAGCATCGCATCGGTCTCGTCGTTTAGCATCTGCAACAACCGCGCAAAGACCGCAGCTCCTCGTGGTCCGGCCGCCCGCTGTGGATGGAAATCGCCGAAGCGTCGCGCGTCAAGATTCCGCACACGTTCCAGGTCATTTTTCTCCATTCATCACTCGCTTCAATCTTTTTTGCTTCAGGTCCACACGTACAAACGACCGGTAACTCCTTGCCTCTTCTTATTGCCTACTTACCGTTGTTTAGACCGTGTGCCAACACTGCAAGAAGCTGTTGCGCGGCTTGATTCGTCAAGGAATCCAGTGCAGAGGTTAGACGGAAGCTGCACAAGCGATCAACTCAATCGATCGTTGTTCAGAGTGCAAATTCAATTGCCACAAGAAATGCGAGCGGTACGTGGCCAAAGACTGTCCGGGCAACGTCGAGAGCGTGCTGCCCGGCCACGTGTTGGGCACTTCGGACGAGAGTGAGTGTTTGGGTGCAGGGCGGGCATTTCGGGTGGTCTTTCTTTTTTCTGCCGTGCGGGGCGACTGCCGTCTAACGAGTGTGTTCGAATCGAAAGCAGCAAGCGGCGTGTTTAGGATCAACGGACGACGAGACGGTTGGCAGCTTCCGCACGATGACCTCCTTTTCGTCATGCGACGTGGACGAGGAGGACGAGGACGAGGAGCGCGACTCGCTCGCCGGTTCGTCCGCCCACTCACTCGCAAACCCAACCCCGCCGATTGCATTGCAATCCTCGCTTCCTTGCTTGCTCGCTCGTTTGTGCTTGTGCTGATTGCTGTGCTTTCCGTCCGTGTGCTCGGTTGGGCTGCAGCTTTGATCCTTTTGCTTTCAACTCTTCACGAGTTCCTTCGAAAATCTCGCGTGCTTTCAGCGCTGGATCACTCGGCGCGTGATGCCGACCTGCCAACCTCGCCGCAGCGAACGCACAAGCGAACGCAAGCGACGCCGAGCGCTCCGCTGCACGCCACCGAGAACACGGACCGCCGCTCGGTGAGCCCGCCGAACGGCGACGAGGAGGAGGTCGAGCCCACGAACATCCCGCTGCAACGGATCGTCATGTCCAAGAAGCAAACGAAACGCCAGAGCAACAAGGCGATTCGCGAGGGATGGCTCACGCACTACACCGATCGCTCGAGCATGGTGGAAAGAAAGCAGGGATTGGTTGATTCAATTCGTTGGATTGCAGAGAAAGAAGCACTACTGGCGGCTCGATACGAAGTCGATCGTTTTGTACAAAGACGAGACCTCGAGCGGTTACTACAAGGCAACCGTCCTTCTTGCAATCACCTCTCTAAGTGTTTGGATTGCAGGAACTTCCACTGAGCGAGATTCTCGACGTGAAGGCGGTCGCTCATCAGGATCTCAAGAAGCAGCTCACTCACTTCATGGAGATTAAAACCCAAGGCGCCACCTACTTCATTGGTGAGTGCACACGACGGCAAACGAACGAAAGCGAAAGGAAGAAGCCGCACAAAACGAAAAGAAAGCGAGAAGATCACGGAGCAGCGGGCTTCCAGCGAGCGAACGTCCGCGTCACGCGTTCGCCGGTCGCTTGGAGTCGCGCTTCCGATCGACGAACGCCGACGAAAAGCGAGTGAGCGGCTGCATAAACAAAATGAGCGCGCGCGGGCGGGGTCGTCATCTCCCTCCTGTTGCAGCACTTCACTTCGCCCCGTCGTTTACAACAACACGCAAGCGAAAAGAAAGCAGAAGAAGCGGGGTGGTTTGTGATCGCTTGCGTTCATCCCCCTTCTTTTCATTCGTTCGTTTGTCGCTTTCTTCTCGGCTTCTTTGTCGTCGATCGAACGGGAATCCGGCGAGCGAGAAGCGAGTGGATCCGGACGGACCGGACGGACCTGAAGGCGGCGAACCAAAAGCCGCCCGACCGCTCGCCGGCTTCTCGGCGCGTCTCGTTCCGCTCGTCCGCCGCCGTCTTGATCACCGCGGGCGATCGGCGGATGAAACGAAACCGAAAACACGCGCGCGCGCATCGTCGCCCCGTTTGCCCCCGCCGGCCGGTCGGTCGGGTCGCTTCTTCGCGCGCGTCTCGCGTTCGAGTTCGCCCCGTTGCGCGCTTCTTTCTTGATTTTGACGACCCGAACGAACGAAGCGGCGAGAGACGAGTGGCGTGAAATCGAGAGTTCCGCCCGTCGGTCGATCACTCGCACTTCTTTTCGGTCGCCTGCGAGCAGGCAGTTCATCGACCAATGCCTGCTTCCTGCTGCTAGTCGAACGACGGAATGTTGTTCGATCGTCGCGTCCCGCTCCACTCGGAGGATTTGCCGCTCCTTCCGTTCGCCGTCCAACAACGCCGCCGTCTACGGCTCGGCTGTTTGCGGCGACTGTCGCGCGTCGATCCCTTCGGTGCGCATTTGAACGAACTATTGAGAAAAATCTCTTTTTTCAACCACCTACTTCGTCGTTCAACTCACCGTTCGTTTCAGCGGGCGCCTCGACGGAGAATCAAACGCAAAATGAGAAGACGACCACCGACAACGCGGCCAATTGGGCTCAGGCGATCAAACAAGTGAGTTCTCCGCATTTATAGCTTTAATATAATCGTCTGTAGGCCCTCATGCCGGTCACGCCGCAGTCCTCGACGCCGGTGGGCGAGCGGACGATCGAAATGGTCCAACTGAACGTTCCGCCCACCGACGAGATCGGGCAGCTCGGGCAGAAGATTCAGAGCGAGCAGGAATTCTCGCAGAGTAATCCCTCAAGCTTCTATTCTTTCCTCTACCGAATGCTTTCAGTCTATCAAATCTTTGCGGAAGACATACTCGGCAGCGGGCAGTTCGGCGTGGTTTATGGCGGAGGTTCGTTCCTCCTCATTGTGCAGTCATTCTCATTGATCCTTTTGCAGTGCACCGAAAGACCGGGAAGCAGGTGGCCGTGAAGCTGATCGACAAGCTGAAGTTCCCCAGCAATCGAGAGGCCGCCTTGCGCACGGAGGTCGTCATTTTGGGGTTCGTTTCCTTGCACTCATTCCTTCTGTTCACTCATTTTGCTTGCAGGCGCGTGCGCCATCCGAACGTTGTCCAATTCGAGCAGATGTTGGAGACAGCCGACCGCATTTTCGTCGTGATGGAGAAGCTAAAGGGCGACATGTGAGTTTCCTCCCTTTTTTTACCTACCTACTTGTTTCTTGTGTTCAGGCTGGAAATGATCCTGAGCAGCGAACGCGGCCGACTGTCCGAGCGGATCACTCGTTTCCTCGTCCATCAGGTGCGTTCCTTTCAGTAGATGACTTTAATTAATGGGATGGTTTAGATCTTGATCGCTCTTCGCTACCTGCACGGCGAGAACATCGTCCATTGCGATTTGAAGCCGGGTACCTAAGGAATGAATAGACTGCTAATAAGTGGTGTGTTTCAGAGAACATTCTGCTGACCTCGGATTCCGACTTCACGCAGATCAAACTCTGCGATTTCGGTGAGCACTCCAACGTTCAGAAGAGAGGAATGAGTGGATTCTGTAGGCTTCGCTCGGATCATCGGCGAGCGCTCGTTCCGCCGCTCGGTGGTCGGGACTCCCGCCTACCTGGTGCAAAACAAACCTCATTTCGTTTGGGGAGTGACGCGTGTGTTTAGGCGCCGGAAGTGCTGCGATCCAAGGGATTCAACCGATTGCTGGACATGTGGAGTGTTGGGGTGATCGTCTATGTTTCGCTTAGCGGTGAGTTCCTTCCTTCAATCTTGAAATGATTGATTTATTTGCTTTCAGGAACATTCCCGTGAGTTCCTACTGCATGGCTTGTTCTTTCAATCCCTCATTCTTCTCTTGCAGCTTCAACGAGGACGAAGATCTCGAATCGCAGATCAAGAACGCCGACTTCATGTATCCGAAGGATCCGTGGGGCGAAGTCTCGGCGGACGCGATCGATTTCATCAACAACCTGCTGCAAGTGAAGATGGCCAAGCGGTTGAGCGTCGCCAAAGCTCTGTGCCACACCTGGCTCCAAGGTGCCCTTGATTCAAGCATTCAATTGAAATAAGCCTCGATCTGTAGGCTACGAGCTGTGGTCCGACCTGCGGACGTTGGAGCGCGACGTGGGCGAGCGGTTCGTGACGCACGAATCGGACGACGCGCGATGGCAGGAGTACGAGCGAGCGAACGGCATCACGCCCGTCTACACGACCGCTGCGGCCGCTCCGCCCACTTCTTCGTGATTCCTCTGCATTGTTCTCATTCCTCCTCTTCTTCTTCTTCTTCTTCCCTTGTGTCGTTCACGTGCCGCTCGTTCTCCAGTGTGCCGCCCACCGACGGGGGGGAGCACGAGAAACGAGTGGAAAACGAGCGGCCCGCGATGTTTCGTTGGTACAAAACCGTTGGGTTTTCCCGCGTTTTCCTCCTCCCCGTTTCCTCTTGTTTTCGGTTCATTCGCTCGTCGATTCATTCCACTCACATATTGAGCAAAACAAACGAGAATATCAGAGCGTTCCTTCTTTCCTCTTCGTCCTCGGTTATGACTCATCGTTTGCAGTAATAAACACGATTTAATGCGCAGGGAATCCGATGAGTGAGCTGTAGCTTTGACGATTCATTAATATTAGCACAACCTGAAGTGATAAATTGAAGCGGCTAAAAACTCTTTGGTGATTGCTTTAACCGCTTGCTCGTTTCCTTGCTCCCCGATTGCCAATTCGAAGCATAAATACTTGACTCTCGTGAGACTGGAGAGCTCTTTGTCAATTGGAAAAGAAGGTTTGTGTGCAACTCCAGTTTTGACTGCAGTTCGTTCCTCCCTTCCTCCAAACGCCGCCCAAACACTCGTTTTTATTTCGCAGGGAACAGAAAGAAGAAAAGGATCACTTGGTCGCGGGCGCATCGACGCTCGTGGCGGGCTGGTCGACGGTGCCCGTGGCCGACGGACCCGCAGCGGGCTTCTGGGTGGGCGCCGCCGACTCGCAGAGATCCTCCGTGCACGATTTGAGCAGGCTCGTAGGCGAAGGGGCGGTCTTGGCGGCATTGTCCAGCCAAAGGTCGCGGTGGACTTCGGCCGTCTGGTGGGTCGCCGCGACGCGCTCGCTGGCCGCCTTCTTCTCGCCCGCCAGCTTCTTGCACTCGTCCTTGAGGCGGTCCGAGTGCTTCTGGGCGCACTCCACTTCCGCGTCGGCCGCCTTGGACTCCTTCTGCGCTTGAGCGATGGCCTTCCGCTGGCTGGCCTTCTTTCCCGAAACCTTCTTGTTCCGATGTCTGGAGAAGAAAGAAGTGGAGTTTACTCGAGCAAACGGAGAGGTTCAACGTACTTGCGGCCGCGACGATCTTTCACCGCCTTCTTGTAGTGGGCGGCGAGGGCGGGCGCCAGGCGCTCAAATTCCGGATCCGTCGTGGGAGTGGCCGCCTCGGTCGTCGCATCTGTGGTCGGCTTCGTGCGGGCCGTGTACTCCGCCACGGGCGCCGGCTTGACCGTGTCCGGGTCCTCCTCCACCACGGGCGGGACGAACGGCGGTAGTTGGGGCGCCTTGCGGCGACCGCACACGCCCTTCGTCTTGTCCTTTGAACGGAGGAGTTGAGCGGACTGGGCGGGAGTCGGCTTGGGCTGCAACCGGAGAGGTGAGTCGAGTGAAATTGAAGAAGCGGGAACTCGCCTTGCGGCACTTGCGGTACCAAATGAAGAAGACGACCGTCGCGACCAGTCCGAGCAGCCTGAACGGGGCGAGGTTTGCAGGTGCAAAGAGGAGAGAACTCACGCGACAACGGCCAACGCAATCAAAACGATCGCCCAGGTGGCCAACGTGCCGCTCGGGCTGCTCAGCGAGGCGTTCACCTGAACAAAGGATTGCAATGAGCAGGAGAGGGAGAAATCTCACGAAGACGATCGTGAGCGCTCCCAGATCCGAGTCGCCCGTGTACTTCACGGAGATCTTGTAGGCGCCGCCGTCCGTCTGCTCGAAAGTGGGCGACAGATCGAACGGGACGGCCTTCCCTTTGGCGTCGTTCACGTTGGTCCTGCCCGGTTCGAAGGTCCCACTAATCGTGAAGTAGTAGTTGGGGCCTTAAAAACGCGTTAAGACTAAGGCCAGTGGTTGAGTGTACTTGCCCATGTCCAGGAAAGACGTGGTCGTGCTGTTTACGATCACCGTGCCGCTGATCGACGAACCTCCGACATCCAGTTTGATCCTGACAATGAGCAACAATTAAACGGCAGATGGAAGGGCAACTCACGTTTTGCCGCCCGTGATCAGCTGCGTTCCGTAGGCCATTTTGAGTTCGAGGCGGGCGCTCTTCACGAACAGCACCGCATCGCCGGAGCACGCGCCGCTCAGCTTCCTGCAAAAAGGCGACGGTCATAAAAAGGGGGAGAGTGGGAGAACTCACACGTCCGCTCCCGAAGTCGTGAAGCAATCACTGCCACTCTGAAGCACGGGCGCTCCTCCGCAGCCGTCCAACGTGGCGAGCAGTCCGAAGATCGCCGCCTTGGCGAACAGCGCGGACGGCGCCTGCGGCTTGCGGGTACGGCAACGAACCGAGCGGCGAGCGGGGCGAAAGCGGAGGCTTCCCATCGACGGCAGCTGGCGGCAGGAGCCCGAGCGGCCGATCGAGGCGAGAGCGAGGAGAGCGAAATGAATTGCCGTCATCCCGGACGAGTGGACAACAACTCGAGTGACGAGTCGGGGCGAACGGAGCGACTTTTTCGACCGGCCGGACGAGTCGGTCGGCGGCATGCAAATTCGCGCTGCACAAAGACAAGGAAGACGGCAGTGCAAACTCTTGTTCGTCATTCGAATCGTCAGTTCGCCTGGGCGAGTAGTCGGTTCTTCTCGTCGGTCCGAAGTTCGCTGATGGCGGCCTCTCTTCTACCCGGAGCTTGCGAGGAGGCCGGAGGTCGCCGCTTGATGAAGGCAACCGTACGTCTCTCCCTCGTGCTCTTGCTGCTCGCGATGATCGGCGGCGTGCAGGCGGACGGCAAGTGCTTCGCGAAGGAGGGAAACGACATGTGAGTCCTCTCCCTCATCTTCACTCCTTCTAATCCTTCCTCTTTCAGTCGTCTGAACGGAGCCTGCGCCAAAGACAGCGCCGTGCTCGTCGTATCGGAGCAGGTGCTCAAGTTCGAGATCTCCTACTCGAGTGACGTGGCTTCTTTCTCCAACAGGTACTTTCTCGTTCGTTCCGCAAGGATTTTACCCGCTGTTTGCAGCTTTTCGTTGAACGTCGGCGGTAGCGCCTTGAGCAGCGGCGTCCTCACGGGCAGCGGAAAACGCGAGCTCACCGGAAGTGAGTGAAAGATTGGAGCTCGCGTTACATTCGTGTTCGGGTCCCAACTACCCGCTGCCCGCGTCCGGAACGGCGGACCGGAGCGGCCTTCAGCTCGGTGGCCGTTCGGCTTCTTCCGCTGCGCCGACTTTCACGAAGATCTCCAAAGGATTCAAGGTCGCCGTTGACTTCGAAGGCCACGCGGACTTGAACGCGTTGACGATCATCTTCGTAAGATCCCGTTACTTCTTGTTTCACTCAACTTCGTCTTTTAGAAGGATGCCGCTCTGTTCGACGCCGAAGAAGAGGGCAAGTCCAGCACTCTGATGGTCGTCGGCCTCGTCATCGGCGGCGTCATGTGAGTCCTCCTCTCTGCTGCTTAAGCCTTGGTTGTGCAATAAAACTCAACGAATAATCGCTAATCCTCTTTGCTGGTGCAGCGGTCTTCCCAGATTAAAGCCCCAATAAACCAATGGATTTTGTGCCGAAATTCGAGCTTACGGCAACGATTTTCCGCACATAAACTCCATCATAAAGCGGCTACTTTTTCTCCACTCGCCTCATCGAAAGTCGATCGTTTGAAGGTGCGGGGCGATCGGATGCCCACGACCTTCCGGCCGGCCGGGCAGCGGGAATGCGGCCACTCGCAACCGATCGGGCGGCCAACAGTTGGCATCGAGCGGGCCGAGCGGATTGGGTATAAATCAGCGGGGGGAAGCGGCCGAGATCCCCCGTTGAACCCACTCCTCTCCGCCGCCCGCCCGGCCGCCAGGCCGGTTGATCCTTTGGGCCAAGAGCGGTGGAAGCGAAGGAGGGAGGACGTGAAGGAAAGAAGGAAGGAAGAAACAAAAGCGGACAAACCGATCCGCTCGGCCGAGCGGCCAAGCGGCCGGCGGGCAAGCGGCGACGCGAGGCGGCCGGCCGAGTGATCGGCGGGAAGAAGGCGGAAGACACACGAGCAGGCGGCCGGCGGGAAGCGGGAAGACGACGGCCGGCCGGCCGGTGATCCCCGCCGAGCGGCCGGCGGCCTTCGGGCGGGCGCGCGGGAACCGAATGCAAACAGGCGGCCGGAAAGCAGGTCGTTTTTATCCCCAGCGGCATCCCCCGCTCCGGTCGGCCGTGTGTTCGCACTGTGGACTCTTTTGTGTTGTGCATCGGCGAGGCGCGTGGCCGGAAGGAAGGTGTGAAGAAGCCGGCGGGCGGGCTAGCGGGAGGTTGAAATCAGCGGGCGGCCGTTCAAGAGCGCGAGGGTCACGTGTTTCCACTCGATTAATCCACTCGCTCGCTTGCTTGCAGGAATGCCCCGCAGGGAGTGAACAGAAGCGAGATGCCGTTCAAGACTCCGCTGGGCGAGCGGGCCGGCGGCAATCAGCAGGCGCCCACGTTCATTCGGCCGCTCGTGGACAAGCGCGCGATCGTCGGCCAGTCGGTTCGGTTGGAGTGCGAGCTGGACGGGCATCCCGCGCCGGTCATCAAGTGAGTTCTCCTCTTTTTCATTCGTTCTCATTTGATTTGTGTTCAGATGGCTCAAAGACGGCGGCAACGTGACCAATTGCCCCGACTACGAGTTGGTGCAGAGCGGCAAGAAGCACGCGCTCGTCATTCAATCGGTAGCCTCTTGCTTTGATCCTGTTTCATTTCTTTCTTTCTTGAGGTCTCCGGCTCGGACACCGGCCGCTTCACGATCCAAGCGATGAACGCGGCGGGCATCAAGCAGTCCACCTGCCTGCTGATCGTCGCGCCCGCCCCCACGCCGATTCCGGGCGGTGGACCTGCGGGGATGAGCATTGCGTTCGTCTATTCAAATCCATTGGCCATTCATTCCTCCTTTAGGAGCTCCCCCGCACCGCCGTTGACTCCGATCGGGCCGAGCGCGCCCTTCTTCCTCAAAGAGCTCCGCAATCAAATCCACAAGCCGGGCGGCTCCGTGACGATGGAGGCGCGAGTCGTCGGCGTCCCGATTCCGGCCATTCAATGGCTTAAAGACGGGAAGGACGTCGAGAACTACCGGTAAGCCACTCCAATCAATCGCTTCTTTTATTGTGTTGCTCTCGCTGCAGCTACCGAATGGAATTCGACCCCAGCACGGGCATCGCGCTCCTGACAATCCCGCAGTTGTTCGACGAGGATTTGGGTTCGTTTCATTAATTTGCTCAATCGAATGAACGAGTGGGTTGTAGGGGAGATCGCAATTCGCGCTTCGAATTCCATTGGCACTGTCGAATGCTCGGCTTTCGTGAGTCCCTTTACGATCTTCTTGATTCATTCGAATTCTCGCGTAGATCCTGGGCAAAGCCGAGTACGACAACTGGCTGGCCAACGAAAAGACCTCGTTCTACGCGGAGAAGAAGCAGCGGATGATCGCGCGCAATCAGCAGTCGGCCGCCCAGTTCGCGGCGCAGTCGAAATTCCAGAATCGAAATCTGCTTTCGCCCAACTTTTCGGACAGCGACACCGTTCGTTTCCTTCCTCTTTCCGCTCATTTCTTGAGTTGATTGAAGGCGTGGGGCATCAGCGAGAGCGAAACGGAGCCCGAACTCCTCAATTTGCACCACTCGCAGCGAGGCGGCGGCGGCGGCGCCCAACCGTTGATCCCGCCGACGTTCCGCTCGGAGCCGCGCAGCCTGAAGCTCACCGAGGGCACGGACGCCATCGTTCAGTGCTCCATCGTCGGGAATCCGAAGCCAAAGGTTCTCGTTTCATCACATCAATCACTCCTCTCTTCTTTTAGTTGTTTTGTCTGAAGAACGGCCGCGTGTTGGACGTGAACCGACATCAGCGAATGCAGTTGATCTACAAGGGATCCACCGCCATCCTGAAGATCGTCGAGGTGACGCCCAGCGACTCGTCCGAGTACCGACTGGTGGCCGAGAATCAGGCCGGAAAGGTGCGTTCTCTTCTTCCCTGCTTCCTTGATCTCGAGAGTTCCTTTGGCCGCTTGATCGTTTGTTTGTGAAATCCGTGCGGAAGGGCGGCGGGCCAAAAATCGCTCCTTCACACTTCCCCCATCCGAATTTCCGGGCTGCCAATTTATCCGCCCGGCTTTATTGGCAGCCAGCGAACGCACGAAATCGATGGCCGAATTCCTGCGGAAGGAAGAGGGATGAGTTCGCGTCGCATTCGAGGCGTTCGGAACGGCCGATGGGAAGCGAAGCGGACGGACGGCCGGCGGATTGATGGGATCGTTCCCCGCCTTTCGTGCGGCCTTCCGGCCGCTTTGACGCCGTGAATTTCGCAGTCGCACGCACGGAGGGACGCCAATTGGCGTAGCGTTGTGCAAAACGGGCCCGGAAACAATGAGCATCGCCTCACGGCTTTGTTGTCGTCGTTTCCGCCTTCCGGCCGTCCGGAACGAACGAACGAGGGAACGCACGACCATCTCCTGCCGACCGACCGACCGGAGCGATCGGCCGTCAGTTGTCGAGCGAAGGGCGTGAAGAAGACGAGCGGCTCATGAAACTCGGCCGCCGCTTTCATCTCTCGACGGCCCCGCTGCTGCCCGATTTGCAATCAAACGGGCGGACGGGCGAGAGTCAAAAGTTGGTGGTCTTAATGAGGTGAACAATGAAGAACGGAGCGGAGAGTGGGGGCTGCTCGGCGCCGCCCTTCTTTTCGGTCGGTCGATCCGTGGGCTGTCGCTTTTGATGCGATCCGTGGGGCGGCCGGCGGGGAGGGCGGGCCTGTCGGTCGGTCGGGGTGGGACGTCGAAAAACGACTGCAGGGGCGTTCCGGAGGTGGTCAAACGACGACGAGGAGTGCGGCGGGCGGCAATCCGCCCCGTCGATCCTCTCCGACCGACCGACCGGCGGCCTCGAATTCCCTCACGGCCGGTCGGTCGCGATCAGTTCGCTCCGGCTCGTGCGGCCGCTCGCTCGAACACACGCGTTCGTTCGTTCCGGAGAGCGGCTGAGTGGAGGGCGGAAGAAAACGGCTGCCCGGATGGTTCGAGAGGCGCATGAGCGCGAGCGGCTTCACGTCCGCCGCCGTTCGTTCGTTCAGCTCGTGATTTCCACTTCAAATCGGAGGAGCCGGAGGGTTGAAACTCGCGTTCTTCTCGCCACTTTCCCCGCACCTCCAAACCGCAACTCCCGCAGCAGACGGGCGGCCGGATCGTTTGTCAATGCGCCCAGATGCGGGCGTTTCGTTCGTTTGGTTGCGGTTGCGGTCAGCCGGCCGGCCGGCTGGGGGAAAATCGGACGGCCATTCGATCTCCTTCCGCCTCTTCTCCGCTTTGGTTGTTGTTCTTGAGGCGAACACACGTCTTTCGGCCGCCGTTATTTGTTCTCGCCCCCATCTGTGCAGCTGTTTTCTCGTGGATCTTCGGCCGATCAATATCGCTCCCGTTCGCTAATTGAAGCCGTGCGTGTTTGCAGGCCGAACGCTCCGTTCGGATCGAGGTCTTCCCGCTTCGCTACCCCGAAAGCGAGCCGCCCGCCGTCCAGCAGCCGACGCCGAAGGTCGCGGCGGCCGCTCCCCAACGGCCTCAAGTCGAACGAGAGCCGCCGAAGCCGCTGCCCCAGCCGCAGCCTCAGCCGAAAGTCCAGCCGGCGCCGCCTCGCTTCGACTTCGAGCTCCAGCGACCTCAAGCGCCCGCTGTTGCCGCCCCGCAACGCCAACCGGCCGCTCCCACCGTCCAGCCCGCACCGATCCAACGGCCGGTCCAGCAGCCGCTCCAGCAGCCGCAGCGACAGCCGGAGGTCCACTACACGGAGACCTTCCAAGTCGGCCGCCCCATCGCGCCGGTGAAGCCCGCCGCTCAGCTCGTTGAACAACGCCGTCAGCCGAGCGCTCCCATCCGCCAGCCGGAAGTCGTCCAGCAGCAGCCGCAGCAACGAGCGTTCGTCCAACAACACGAGCGAACGTTTGTCGAGCAGCAGCACGCTCCCGCTCAACGACCTCAGCAGCAGCAACGCGTGGAGTACCACGAGTACAGCCAACCGATCGTCCGGAGTGAGCAGCGCGTTCAACACCAACACGCGAGCTACGCGCCTCAACAATTTGAGCGGCAGTTCGAGCGCCACTACGACGAGCCTCGTTCGGTTGTCGAGCACCACTACTCCGCTCCGCAACCGCAAATTCAACGGCAGCATCAACAGCCGCCGCCTCCGCAGCAACAACCGCAGTTCCGCTCCTACTTGGACCACTTCTCGCAGCAGCAGCCGGAGGTCGTTCATCAGCGACGTCCCGACCAGCGACCGTCAGAAGTGAGTTCAAAGCAATGGGGAGTGATCGAACGAGTGGATTTCAGGCTCTTGAGGAATTCCTGAGCGGTCGAGCGCCCGAGTACGTGCACCCGTACTTGCGGAAGCCGCAGCAAGTGGAGTACGAGCTGCAGCAACAGCAACAACTCCTCCAATACAACACCCGACCGGCCGCCTCGTCGTACACGATGGCGCCCGCAGGAAAAGTTCGTTTTTACTGAGAGCACCCACTAGTTTTCGGGCTTCCTTTCGCACTCTCCCCACTGCTTCTTCTTCTTTCCGCACCTTTCATCGCTTTCCGTAGTCTTTCGTAGTCCAATGCACTGCTTCTTCTTCTTTCTTTCACGGCATAAACTGCTTCCAAAACACTCACCGTGGGCGCCTTCTTTTGAATCAATGCAACGAACTAACCGAAGAAACTTCAGACCCACACGGCGGCGGCGAACGGAACGGCCGGCGGCGCGCGCCAACCGCCGCAGTTCACCCAACTGCCCCAATCGGTGGCGTTGAAGGCGGGCGATCGAGCGACCTTCACGGCCGTGGCCACCGGCCAGCCGACGCCCCAACTGGAGTGGACGCGCAACGGGAAGCCGTTGGCGGACGCGAAGAAGTACCAAATCAGCGGAAAAGATGGCCAATCGCAGCTCGTCATTCCGCAAGTGGCCGACGGCGACTTCGGCGCCTTCGTCTGCACCGCAAAGAACCCCGCCGGCACCTTCCAGGCCCAGTTTGAGATCGTCAAACCGACACGTGAGTTCCATCCATTTCTTTCTTCTTTCGTGCGTTCGGTCGTTCGTTTGGATCGAGCGGCCGGATGGCACCCACGCACGCCGGCCGTCCGGTCGGTCGGGTCGGGTGGAGGGCCGAACGACGTCAAAATCAGGGCCCGAAAACAAGTCGGCCGGCCGGAGAAGAAAGGCGAGAGCGGAGAGGAGCAGCTGTTTTGTTTTCGAGGGTCCTTCGCTCCGCTTCGCTCTCACTTCCGCTCTTCTGCCCTCCCAACTTCCTCATTGCTCGTCAAACGGAGCAATTAGCACCCACCAATCAATCGAAACAACGGTGAATGAGTGGAACGATTCCAGAGACCGCAACCAAACGAAAAGCAACCGAAGAGCCGGAGGAGCGCGAGCGCGTCACGCTCCGGCGCGTGGATCGTTCGCGGCAGTAGTGAGTGCAATCGGATGAATCGAATTGATGCAAACGATCCGGATTGCAGCCAACGCCTCCGCCCGCTCGAAGACGAACTCCCGCCCTCCAAAGAGCCCCCAAAATTCCTGACCCCACTGAAGTCCCTCACCGTGAACGAGGGCTCGCACGCCTCGCTCGACTGCCGCTTCCAACCCACCGACGACGCGCACCTGGCGGTCGCCTGGCTGCTGAACGGGCGGCCGATCGTCTCGTCCTCCCGCGTGACCACCGTCATCGAGTTCGGAATGGCCGTGAGTTCAAGGGCGGAGCGGAAAGGTGGATGAGTGTCTCGTGCAGGTGCTGGAGCTCAATCCCGTCAGTGTGCTCGACCACGGCGTCTACACGATCACCGCCGTCAACCAGCTGGGCGAAGCGAGCCAATCGGCCACCGTCGAGGTCGTCGGATTGCGCAGCGACTCCGTCAACTCGTACCTCGAACGCCAACAACGCGAATCCTCGGTCGCCATTCCGGCGGCTCCGCAAAAGTCGGGAGTGCCGCGCCCCAACTTCCACAACGAACTCCGCTCGCAGGAGCTCTTCGAAGGCCAACAGCTCCACCTCGAGGTCAAACTGACGCCCCTCGACGGCGTGCAGGTGCAGTTCTACAAGGACGGCACTCCGATCAAGGGCGACAACCGCGTCCTCATCCAATCGCAGGCCGGCTTCGTCGTTCTGTCGATTGCCGAAGCGACCCTGAACGATGCGGGCACCTACGAATTGGTGCGTCCTCCTTCATTTCATTTATTTAGTCCGTTTGCTTGCAGGTGGCAACGAACGAGACGGGCGAGGCCTCGACGGCCGCAACGATCGTCATTGTGCCGAAGATCGATCTCATGGAGCAGAGCCAAATCTACGACGTGGAGGACGCGCGCGAGATCCAATTCTCCGCCCAGGCCGACCAGCTGGCGGCGCCCCGCTTCGTGCAGCCGCTCCGTGACTTCCACTGCGAGGACGAACTCGGCCGTTCGTATTTTGACGCGCGCGTCGAGCCCGTCGATTCGTCCACTCGCGTCAAGTGGCTCTTCAACGGCAACGACCTCGCGAACGCCAACCGAGTCCAAACGCTCGACTCCAAGGGCTTCTACTCTCTTTCGATTCACCCGACTTACCCCGAAGGTACGTTCGGCAGTTAGAACTCTCTACTGCTTAGCCTTGTGCTCACTAATTGATTGCATTTGGCTACTCACTCATTAACTCCGTTCTTCTACTCAATTCCCTCGTTTAGATCAAGGCACCTACACGCTCGTGGTGACGAACAATCTCGGCCAAGCGGAGAGCTCCGCCAACCTCACGTGCGTCGTCCCCGAGACGCTGCAGCTCCAGTCGCTGCACGAGTCGGCCCTCGGGCAGCTGAACGAATTCGACGCGTTCGAAGTGTACGTGGGCGCGAACCCCGTGGATCGACCCGAAGAGTTCCAATCGATCGAAGCGCCGCGCATCACTCGGCAGCTGGGCGGGAAGGTGGAGGTGCAGCAGGACGAGCCCGTCCACTTCGAGCTGCGCATTCTGCCCGCAAACGACCCGAAGCTGACCGTTGAGTGGGCGCTCAACGGCGCTCCCCTGTACGCCGCCTCTCGCATCCGTCCCTCCGCCGACTTCGGCTACATCTCGCTGGACATTCTTCGTGAGTTCGCAAGAGAAAAGAGCGGGAATGAGTGAAGTGAATGCAGACGCCATTCCGGAGGACTCGGGCACGTACGAGTGCACCATCCGCAACGAGCTGGGCGAAGTGAGCGGCCAGGTGGAGCTCCTCGTCCATCCGAACGAAACCCTCTACCAAGACCCCCTCCATCCCGAAAGCCAAGATCGCATCGCCGAGTTGGAGGAGCCGAAGCACTTCGGAATCGCCGAAGTGCCCGACCGCGAGACGGACGCCGCCCCGCAGTTCCTCGGCAATCTGAACGACCTGGAGATCAACGAGCACGAGGACGTGCACTTAGAGCTGAAGGCGAGTGTTCTGTTTGAGTCCATCGCTTTTATTTCGTGTGTTCAGGTCACGCCGATCAACGACCCGACGATGGAAGTTCAATGGTTTGTTCTTGGAACAAGGAAGCGTTCATTCCGATTGCTGCTTCAGGTTCCTCAACGATCAGCCGCTCTACTCGGCCAATCGATTCGCGCCCCGCTTCGAGTTCGGATTCGTGCAGCTGCGGATCAAGGGTTCGTCCCCTCTCGTTTGTTCTTTTAATTGATGGGCGTGTGCAGGAGCGATCGCCGAAGACAGCGGAACGATCACGGTGGTGGCGACGAACGCGCTGGGCGAAGACCGCCGCTCCTGCCAGCTGAACGTGTTGGGCAAGGAGAACATCCAATCGCAAACCCAACACGAGCAGGCCCTCGGGAAGATCGAGTACTTGGAGAATCTGCAGAAATTCCAGCGAGAGGAAGTGGTCGACTTCGAGCCGACGGTAAGTGGGCCGCCCGCCGGCTTGTGGTCAGCGGGGAGGAAGCGAGGCGGACGGGAGTGGGCGGAAGATCCCGGCCGACCGGCCGCCCGGATTTCGAGTGCGCACTTGTCGATTTTTTCGCGCTGTTTCGTTCGTTCGTTCCGTTTCGAAAACAAGGGGGCGAGCGGAAACAAAAGCGAGAAGCCGCCGATCCGCCGGCGATCACCACTCCGCAACAATGTGGCGAAAACAACCCACGAATTTGCAGAGCGCTCCCACGTTCGTCCAACCGCTCCCGGCGGATTTGGGCGAGTTGGAGGAGGGTCTGCCGCTCCACCTGGAGGCGCGCGTGGAGCCCGCCGTCGGCGACAACTCGTTGACCATCTCGTGGCTGCACAACGACCGCCCGCTTCCCAATGGTTTGTGCAGAGAAAGGAGATCATTCGAATCATTTGATTGCAGCTCATCGCTTCAAAACGTACTTCGATTTCGGCTTCATCTCGCTGGACATTCTGCACGTGTACGCGGAAGATTCGGGAACGTTCACGTGCGTCGCGAAGAACGCGTTCGGCGAGGCCACCTCGTCGGCCAGTTTCACGTGTCAGCCGAAGAGCAAAGTGCTCTCGGACACGCTCCACGCCGCCTCGTGGCAACGCGTTCAAGAGCTTGAAGCGCCGAAGGAGCAGCCGGAGGAAGAGCCCGAAGCCGAAAAGCAGGGCGCCCACTTCATCAAGCCGCTCTCGGGATCGATCGACGCGAACCAAGAGGACAACATCTTCATTGAGGCCCAAGCCGGCCCCATCGACGACAACACGCTCACGCACGAGTGGTGAGTTTTGATTGATTGTGGGGATCTTCTGGGACATTTGTTGGCTTCCATTTACCAGTGGACAGCGGGAGCAACCAAGAGATCTAATCGTTCTTTTTTGTACAGGCTGTTCAATGGCGCGCCGCTGCCGAAAGCCCACCGTTTCGTCACGAGCGACTCGTTCGGCTTCTACTCGCTCAACATTCTCTACTTGTGGCCTGAAGATGAGTTCTTCTCTGACGAACGTTTCTAATGGAAATTTCTTTACATTCGGGCGAGTACACGCTGGTCATCCGGAACGCCGCCGGCGAGGCGAGCAGCTCGATGACGATCAACGTTGCGGGGCACGAGTCGCTGCTCACGGACACGATGCACGAGTCCGCCCTCTCGCGCATTGCGCAACTCGAAGCGCCGCGACCGGTCGGCGAGGAGGCGCCCGAGGCCGAAAAGCAGGCCCCGCAGATCACGAAGCAGTTGGAGCAGCTGCCCATCCAACAGGAGACCCAATCCATTCACATCGACGCCCAGTACTTGCCGGTTGACGGTTCGTTCTCTTTCTAATAAGTAGATCGATTTGATCGGTTGCAGACAACCAACTGCGCGTCTACTGGCTGTTCAACGGCGGCCCGATCAAGGAGTCCAACCGCTACTTCCTGCTCAACCAATTCGGCTACGCATCGCTGGACATCAACTTTCTTGTGGCTGCGGACGCGGGCGAGTACACGCTCGTCGTGGAGAACGACCTCGGCCAGGCCACAAGCTCCACCACGATCGAAGTCGAACCTTCGGGCGTCATCTTCGACGAGTCGCAGCACGAGAGCTCGTGGCAGAAGGCGAGTTCGTTGCGCAACGAACTCTTCGAATGGAAGTGGTTTAGATCCAAGAACTTGAAGCCGTGAAGCCGGCCGCTCCCGAGTTCGAGGACCTGCCGCCCGAGGCGCCGCAGTTCACGCAACAGCTGTCCGCCCCCGAGGTGGAGCTGATCGAGGGAATGCCCATTCACATGGACTGCACCGTCATTCCGATCAACGACCCCAAGCTTCAAATCGAATGGTCCGTTCAATTGAAAGAAGCGAACTGATAGCAATCCTGCAGGTACTTCAACGGCCAACCCCTCCGCTTCTCCAACCGCATCAAATCGATCTTCGAGTTCGGCTACTGCGCGCTGGAGTTCAAGCACACGATCGAAGAGGACTCGGGTCTCTACGTCTGTCGGGCATGGAACGAGGCGGGCGAGGCGGAGACGTCGCTGCAGTTCGACTGCCGACCGCAGAAAAACCTCTACTTGGAGTCGCAGCACGAGGAGTCGTACGCGAAGATCTACGAAATGGAGAACCGCGTGATCGAGAAGGAGCCCTCGCCGGAGCTCGTGTTCCCGCCGCCCACCTTCACGCAAAACCTGCAGAATGCCGACGGCCTCGTCGAAGGCGAATCCATTCGCTTCGAGTGCCGCCTTCAGCCGAGTGCGTTTCACGAATTCAAAAGAGTTGCAATCGCTGTGTTTCGTTTAGTCAACGACCCGACCCTCAAAGTTTCGTGGACGCTCAACGGAAACCCGCTGAGCGAAGCCAATCGCTACCGTCTGGCCCGCAACGTCGACCACAACGTTCTGGACATCATTTTCGTTGTGCCCGAAGACGAGGGACTGCTCGAGTGCCACGCGGTCTCCGACTACGGCCAAGCGACCACCTCCGCAACGCTCAAAGTGCAGGGAATCGACGCCCTGCAACTGGACACGAAACACGAAGAAAGCTGGCGTCGCGTGCAAGAGCTCGAAGCCCCGAAACCGGAGCCGGAGGAGCTGCCCGAGCCCGCCAAGGAGCGGCCCCGCTTCACCGTTCAGCTGACCGCAGTGCCCGAGACGCCCGAGGGAACGCCCGTCAACTGCACCGCCCAGTACGAACCGACCAACGACAACACGCTTGTGGTCGAGTGGTTGAAGGATGGAGCGCCGCTGGGCGCATCGAATCGAATCAAAACGGCCGCCGACCTCGGAAACGTCGCCCTCTCACTGTTGCACCCGCTTTCGTTCGACAGCGGCGTGTACACGTGCGTGATTCGCAACGGTACGTCCTTTCCGCTTACAATCACTCGTTCGTTTCGTTTGCAGAAGTCGGAGAAGCCCGCACGGACACGAACATTCAAATCATTGGACACGACGTGCTCTTCTTGGATCCCCAGCATGAGGGCTCGTGGCGAGCTGTCCAGGCACTCGAGGCGCCCAAAGAGAAGCCCGAAGAAGCCGAGCCGGCGCCTCCGGAAGCCCCGCAGTTCACCCAGTCGATGGAGAGCCTGCAGCGCATCGAGACGCAGCCGGCGCTCTTCAGCACTCGCGTGCAGCCCCGCGACGCGATCATCAGCTGGGAGAAGGACGGCCAACCGTTGGGACAAGCGAATCGCTTCCGCCAAGTCAACGACTTCGGCCTTGTCCAGCTGCACATTCTGCACTGCGTTGCGAGCGATCAGGGCACCTACACGTGCGTGGCGCGCAACGACGCCGGTGAGGCCCGCATCGACGCCCAACTCGAGGTGGAGGCGCACGGAACGCTCTTCCTCGACCCGCAGAACGCCGCCTCGTGGCAGCGCGTGCAGGAGTTGGAGGCGCCGAAGGAACGACCGGAGGAGGAGGCCGAAGCGGAGGTCGGACCGCCGCATTTTGTCACCCAACTGCAGAACGTGACGGACATCGTGGAGGGCAATCCCGCCCACTTCGAGGCCGTCTACGAGCCCATCTCCGCCAACTCGATCGTCACGTGGTATTTCAACGGGCGACCGCTTCGTGCGAGCAACAAGCACAAGGTGCGTTCATTCTACGAGTGGTTGTTCTCATTTCACTCCTCATTTCTCTCGAACTCTTCCTGCTCTTGCCCTTCTTCCTTCTCGCTGTCCGATCGGAACAAAAAGTGACAAAAATCGTTTGCAGGTCACCAATTCGTTCGGCCTCGTCACGCTGGACATCGATTACGTGCTCGCCCATGACGTGGGCGACTACATGGTCAAGGTGGCGAACGCCGCCGGCGAGGACCAAACGCAGGCATCGCTGGACTGCGAGAAGCGCCCCAACATCATCGACACGACCCTCCACGAGGCCAGCTACCAGCGCATCCAAGAGATCGAGGCGCCAAAGGAGCGCCCGGCCACGCCGCCGCCGGTCGAGTACGCGGCGCCGCAGTTCACGGCGCCGTTGGTCTCGCAAGCGGATGTGCAGGAGGGCGCCGATGTGATCTTCGAGGGCCGAGTGGTGAGCTCATTGAATCGCCTTCTTTTGCTCACCGCTTGCTTGCAGGTCCCGGTCAATGATCCCGACCTTCAGTTGCAATGGTTCAAGGGTACAATCGATTGGAATCACTTCTATTCCTAATGCTCGTTGTTCAGACGACCAACCGCTCGGAAACAGCAATCGGCATCGGATCACCTTCGATTTCGGCTCCGTGGCGTTGTTCATGACTGGAGTGACGAGTTTGGACAACGGCGTCTACTCGTGCAAGGCCGTCAACAAGCAGGGAGCGGCGATCTCGAACGCTTCGCTGTCGGTGGGCGAAACCGAGGGCATCTACACGAACGCATTCCACGAGGAGAGCTACCGCAAGATCCTCGAGCTGGAGGGCGTCGACAAGAACCCCCGACTGGAGTACCCGGAGCAGGAGTTCGGAAAGCCCGTCTGGGTGCAGACGTTCCAGAACGTCGACCTGCAGGACGAGGGCGACGCGATCCAACTCCAGGGCTACGTGGACCCGGCCGATGATCCCGACCTGCGCGTCGAGTGGCAACTCAACGGTAAGCAGGGGAAATGAATATGAGTGGACATTGGAGGGTGGCACTCTCTTTTTACACAAACCATCTCACTTCTCTTTCGAATGGAGTGTACAAACACTCAACGCTTACGATCACCTCGTTGCAGGCGTCCCGCTCCAAAACTCGAACCGCCATCGTCAGGAGTTCCAATTCGGACAGGTGCAACTCACGATCGCCTACCCGCTCGCCCACGACAGCGGCGTGTACACGTGCCGGGCGTACAACCTGCACGGAGAGGCGTCCACCAGCTGCACGGTGACCGTCGCCGGCTACGAGTCGCTTCTCCTCGACACTCTCCACCAGCCCTCGTGGGAGCGCATCCAAGAGCTCGAGGCGCCGCGCATCATCGAAGAGGTCGAAATGATCGAGGAGAAGGAGAAGCCGCGCTTCCTCACGCAACTCGAGGACGCCGCCGACGTCCCGGAGGGTACGCCCATCAAACTGGAGGCCACCTTCCAGCCGGCACGGGACAACGACCTTCAGGTCTTCTGGGAGCTCAACGGCAGCCCCCTTCCGGCCTCGCAACTCATCCGCACCCGCTCCGAATTGGGATGGGCGTGTTTGATCATCGACGCCGTCAATCTCGACCATCAGGGCGTGATCACGCTGAAGATTCGCAACACCGAAGGCGAAGCGGCGACGTCCGCCAAGATTTCGATTGCGGGCATCGGCGACATCCTCGATCAAACGACGCACGAGGAATCTTGGCAGCGCATTCAGGTACAAAGGTTAGCAATTCATCGATTGATTCGCGTTTGTTTGAAGGAGCTGGAAGCGCCGAAAGAGAAGGAGCCGACCCCGCCGCCCGCTGAGTACGACGCGCCCTCGATCACGACCCAAATCGCCGACCAGGAGGTGGACGAGGGAGAGCCCAGTGTGTTCGAGGCGGTCTACGCGGTACTCCCCCATCTTCTCTTCTCTTAATCACCTTCGTTTGTTTCTTGCAGCCAACCCAAGACAACACGGTCGTCGTGCAGTGGTTCCGCAACGACCAACCGCTCGCCAACGGCAACAAGTACGCGATCACGAACGATTTCGGCACCGCTCGTCTCGCTCTGGGCTGGACGTACCCCGAGGATGAGGGCGTGATTCAAGTGAAGATCACGAACTCGAAGGGCGAAGCCGTCAGCTCGGCCACCCTGAAGTGTCACGCCAAAGACGCCCTTCTGTTGGACACCACTCATCCCGATTCGGTCGCCCGCATCGAAGAGCTGGAGGCGCCGAAGGAGCAGCCGCCGGAGCCCGAGCCGGCGCCGCTCGTCCCTCCGAAGTTCACGTCGCCGTTGAGCAATCCAGCCGAACTGAACGAGGGCCAGTCCGCCCACTTCGAAGCCACCGTCGAGCCGTGGGAGGGACTTCAGATCGAATGGTGCGTTCTTTCGAACAAGAGTGCACTTCGATGATTCGCTTGCAGGTTCCTGAACGGCGCCCCGTTGGCCAACTCCAACCGCTTCAAGATTCTCAACGATTTCGGTATGCACTCATTAAAGAATGCAATTCATGAGTAGAGTTTAGGCTACGCAATCCTGAACATCAACGGCGTGACGGTGCACGACCAGGGCGAGTGGAAGGTCGTTGCGACGAACGCGGCGGGCACCGACTCGGTTTCGTCGAACCTCACGGTCGTCGGCAAGGAGGGCATCGCCAGCGAGCCGATCAACGAGCAATCGTTGGCCCGCATCGAGCAGATCGAACAGCCGAAGGCGCCGCGACCGGAAGCTCCCGCCCGCGAGTTCGGCGCCCCGTCGATCACCGCCCAGCTGACGGGCGGCGGCGAGTTCGACGAGGGCGACGCCGCGTACTTGGAGGCCAAGTACTCCCCTACCGATGATCCCTCGCTCACCGTTGCGTGGTTTAAGGGTAAGTCGCTTGCTTTAGAGCAGCCAGCTCATTTGATTGTGTAGACGGACAACCGCTCGGAGCGTCGAACAAGCACAAGATCGTCGACGGATTCGGAATTGCGACCTGCTCGTTCAAATACGTTCTGGCTCAAGATTCTGGTGCGCTCTCCTCTCCATTGGCATCTTCGTTCAATCGATTGTTTCAGGCGAGTACTCGATCGTCGTGACGAACGCGGCGGGCGAGGCCACGAGCAGCGCCACGCTGCAGGTGAACCCAAAGGAGAGCCTCGTGCTCGACCCGCTCGACGCGAACAAGGCGCGCGCCGTCCAGGAGCTCGAGGATCTGCGCAATCGCCGCCCCGAAGAAGTGGAGGCGGCGGAAGACGAGCGGATGCCCGTGTTCGTCGAGCCGCTGAGCGCGCCGATCGACTGCCAGTCCGGGGATCACGTCCAATTCCACTGCCGCTACGAGCCGATCACTTCCGACGTCTCGGTCCAGTGGTACCTCAACGATCGGCCGCTGATCAACGCCTCGCGTGTGAAAACACTCAATTCCCTCGGCTACATCGTTCTCGAAATCAACCCCGCCTACCCCGAAGATAGCGGCCAGTACTCGTGCCGAATTCGCAACAAGAACGGTGAGCAACAGAAGGGAAGGAAGGGAGTGATTGCGTGTTTCTTGCAGGCGAGGCCGTTACGAGCACCTCGCTCAACTGCACCCCAACCGAGACGCTCCTCCTCGACACCCAAAAGGAGGCCAGTTGGCGGCGCGTGCAGGAGCTCGAAGCTCCGAAGGCGCCCGCCGAAGAGCAGCCGGAGGTCGTGCACGCGGCGCCCCGCTTCACCACGCAACTCCAATCGCCCGGACAGCTCCGCGAGGGCGTCCTCCTCAATCTTTCCGCAACGCTGGAGCCCATCGACGACAACCAGATGGTCGTCGAGTGGCTGCACAACGGCGAGCCCGTGCGCGACTCCAATCGACACAAGAAGATCTTCGACTTTGGCCGCGTGGTCCTCGAGCTGATGCCCGTGGAGCCGCAGGACAACGGAACCGTACGCTGTCTTCTAACATCTTCAATCATTTGTGTTTGTAGTGGACGTGCCGAGCGAGCAACGCGTCCGGCCAAGCGGAGACGAGCGTCGAGATCGAAGTGGTGGGCGACTCGGGCGTCTCCTACGAGTGGGTCTCGCCGGGCGAGCGGCGCGAACGAATCGACCAGCTGGAAGAGTACATCAACCGGCCGAAGGACGAACTCGTCCAACCCGACGTCGAGTTCGACGCGCCGCAGTTCACGCAACAACTCACGGATTTGGGCGAATTCACCGAGACGGACGCCGCTTCGTTCATTTGCGTGCTGGAACCGATCGGGGATCCGTCGATGAAGATCGAGTGGACGAAGGACGGCCAACCGTTGCCCTTCAGCAATCGTAAGCAACTTGCTCGCAAGCAATGGAATCTAACGACCGCCTTCAGGCTTCCACATCGGCAACGACTTCGGCGTGTGCTCGCTGAACGTGAAGCACCTGATTGCGCAAGACAGCGGCCAGTACACGTGCACCGCGACCTCCGACAAGGGCACCGCGACGACCAGCGGCACGATCAACGTGCAGACGATCATCGAAACGGAGACGCCGCAAATCGTGCAGCCGCTCGTCCAAACGATCGACGCCGACGAGGGCGAATCGGTGCATTTGGAGACGCGCGTCACGCCCATCAACGACCCCAAACTGGAAGTTCGATGGCGAGTTTCATTCTCAAGTTCTTTCGAATTCATCCCATTTGTTTCAGGTACAAGGACGGACAACCCGTGGGCGACTCGAATCGCTTCAAACAGGTGGGTTCTTCCCTCTAGTCCTCCCATTGATCACTCGACTGCAGACCTTCGAATTCGGCTTCTGCCTGCTGGAGATCCTCTACGCAAAGGCGGACGACACGGGCGATTGGGAGCTGCGCGTGACGAACGACAAGGGCGAAGTTTCGACGACGGCGCACGTCGTGATCAACGCGAAGCCGTCGCTGGAGTTCGGCGCCCAGGCGCCCGGCAGCACCGCCGAGAACATCGAGCACCACTTGGCGCAGTTCACGCGCTCGCAGGTCGCCCTCACCGAGGACGACGCCTACGATCCGAAGGCCCAACGAGCGCCCGAGTTCAAGACCCAACTGTTGAACATCGGCGTGGAGGAGGGCCAGTACGCGCGCTTCGAGACCCAAGTGGCGCCCTTCTCCGATCCGTACATGCGCATCGAGTTCCTCAAGGACGGCAAACTCGTCCCCATCGGCCACCGCCTTCGTTCCACCCACGAGATGGGCTACACGGCGCTCGACTTCCTCTACACGCTCCCCGTGGACACGGGCGAGTACACGGTAAGAGCAAAAGATGAATGCTTTGAAGCAATCGAATTGTGTTCAGATCATCGCAACGAACAAGCACGGCCAGGCGTCCGTCTCGGCGAAGCTGGCGTGCGCGGGCAAGAAGGACGTTCTCATGGAGACGCAAATCCCGCAAGGCCTCAAAGTGCGCGACATCAAGAAGAAGGAGGACAATCTGCATTGGTGGGGGCAAATGAATGAAGCAAGGATCAAATTCAATTGCAGGATCGAAACGAGTGGGCAGCAGGAGCGCCGCAAAGAGGCGCCCCAGTTCTCCATCAAACCTCGCAACGTCCAAGTGCAAGAGGGCCAGCCGGCACGCTTCGAGTGCGCCGTCAGCGGCCACCCCCGCCCGAAGGTCATTTGGTACATCAACGGCAATCAGGCGCTGCACGGCGCCCGCTGCAAACTCAACTACGACGGCGTCCACTACCTCACCGTTTCGCAGGCGCGCATTTCGGACGCCGGCACCATCGAGGCGATCGCCAAGAACAGCGAGGGCGAGGTGTTGGCGAGCGCAACGCTGGACGTCTTCCAACGCGACGATTTCCGCCAGCAGAAACTGCGCCAAGCCCAGCAGAAGACCAGCGACGAGCTGCAGGCGCGCGCCCAACAGTGGCAGACGGAGACGCTCGGCCAACTGGGCGAGGACTTCAAGCGCGCACCGAAGGCGGACGCCACGAAACTCCTGAAGGTGGAGCGCAATCGCCATCCGGTGGAGCCGCTCGAAACCGAGGAGCTCGTCCAGAAGTTCACGCGCGCCAAGGACGAGGAGTACTACGACAAACTGAACTCGGTGGAGCGCCAGAAGGCCGAGTTCGGCAACTTCGAGCTGGAGCCGGTCCAACTGAAGCCGGGCCAAATCCAACGCTACCAGCCGGAGCCGGAGCAGATGGAGCAGGTCGCGTTGCGCGGCGTCCAACGACCGGAGGGCGAGCGCGAGCCCAGCCCGCCGCCCGAGTGGGCCGTCGACCCGAAGCTGGGCGAGCCGAAGGGTCGCTTCAACCAACTGGACGAGCCCGAAAGAGAGGCGAACATTCCCGCACGCGATCAGGTCAAACTCAAGGGCCAAAAGCCGAAGCCCGCCGACGAGAAGCCGCCCGTCGAGCACGTGCAAATCGAAGAGGATCGCGCCAAACTGCGCGCCGTCCAGCAGGGACCGGAGATCGAGCCCGAAAAGATCGTGCCGCACAAGCAGCAGGTGCAAATCCGCCAGAAGTACGCGCCCAAGCCTGTGGATCAGGGCGAGCACGTGTACGTGGACGCGAAGCCGCTCAAGGACACGCCCGACGTCGTCAAGAGCGAGCTGGAGCGGTCGACCATTTCGAACAAGGTACACTCAAGACTTCCGATTGCTCTAATTACTCGTCGCTTGCAGCCCCAACCGACGAAGATGGTCGAGAGCCAGAAGGCCGCCCCGTCCATCCAAAACCAACTCCAGCCCATCCAGGCGGAGATCGGACGATCGGCCGTCTTCGCCGTGAACTTCAGCGGAGATCGTGAGTTCGGCCACTGGTGACCACAGCCTTCAATCGATTGTTTGCAGCTCCGGTGAAGGTCCAATGGTTCCAGAATGGGCGCGAAATTCGCTCCGCTTTCGACACGCAAATCAAGACCACCGACGGCGAGACGCGCTTGGAATTGAGCAAACTCAAGAAGAACCACGAGGGCGACTACACCGTCCGCCTTTCGAATGTGGGCGGCCAGTGCGAGTCGTCGGCGAACCTGATCGTCAATCCGGCCACCTCGAAGGGCGCCCCGCCCGAATTCAAGCAACGAATGAGCGACCAGCGGGCGCAGCAGGGACAGAACGTGAAGTTCACGTGTCAAGTGTCGTCCGGAAAACCCCGCACCGTCCAGTGGTTCAAGGTTTGTTCCGAACGAGAGGATGGAATGAATTCGAGGGGGATTGCAGGACGGAAAGCCGCTGCCCAACGACGACCGCTTCCAACTGACGGACACAGAGTCGGAGGTCGCGTTGGAGTTGACCAAACTGTTGCCCCAGGATGCGGGCGTCTACGAAGTGGTCGTGGTGGCGCCGGGCGGCGAGGCGCGCACGAAGGCGCGCCTTTCGGTGAACCTCGCCAAAACGGGCAAGGAGGCCGAAAAGGGCCTCGCCCTGGTCGCGCCGCGCTTCAACACGCCGCTGAAGCCGGTGGTCGTCGCCGAGGGCCAGTCGGCCGAATTCCGCGCCAACTTCGTCGGCGACCCCGAGCCGATGATCTCGTGAGTTCTCCTCATTGCTTCCCTCTCTCTAACTGTGTGTCTTGCAGCTGGTTCCGAAACAACGAGCCGATCCTCAAGTCGCGCCAGGGCTACGAAATGGGCCACGCGAACGGCGACTGTTGGCTGAAGATCGCCAGCGTCGGGCAGGATCACGTCGCCGAATTCAAGGTCGAGGCGTCGAATCCGGCCGGCAAGGCGAGCTCTGTCGCCAACCTCGTCCTGAAGCGTTCGTTTCGTCTAGCATTCCTTTTCGCATTTGCTTGATTTCAGCCTCGGCCGGGCGAATCCACCCGATTCCCGCCGGAGCGATCGGGAGCTCGGCTCTCGTCGGCGAATCCACGACTGTGGGTGGAGCGGCCGCCGGACGAGGCGGAAAGGCGCCGCAAATCCTCCAAAAACTCACGGGAATCAACGCGCGGACGGGCGAGAACGTGAAGTTCGTGCTGCAGTTCGACGGAACGCCCGCACCCGAGATTTCATGGACCTTCAACGGAAAACCGTTGGCTGACGGCAAAGAGCACAAGGCGAGTCCATCGAAACGAAAGGGCAGTGGACTCATCGCTTTTGTTCTGCAGATCTCCGTGGAGCAAAACAAGGCGATTCTGCAGATCGCTCGCGTTCAGCCCGCGCACGCCGGCGCCTACGCGTGCACGCTGAAGAACGCGAGCGGCTCGGCGAAGAGCGAAACGAAGCTGAACGTCCAAAGTAGGTAGACGACAGAAGAAAGGAAAAGAAACGTCGCATCTTCTTCTCCGCTCGTGGAATCGATCGAAAATTCAATCCAATCTTCTTTGCGTTCTTCTCCCCAACTTTCTGCTTTCAACGCGCCGCACTGCGCGGCCGCCCACCCAGTTTGTTTGTTCGTGCTTCTTCTTTCTCTTTAAACACAACCCAATTTCTTCCTGCCAACCCATTCTCCTTCTCCCAACTACTCCCTCTTTCTTTCTTCAATCAACCAACCAAATAGCCACCAACCCCAACACAATTGTTTGCCGGTCTCGCCCAAGGGTAATCCCACCATCCGCAACGTTTGCCGACCGCCCCCACCAGCACGAATGCCTGCTGTTCGTTTCGTTCGTTCGTAGTGTTTAGAGTGCTTCTCTCCGCGTTTATTTATGCTCTCTTGTTTCTTCTCACTACCCACCCACCAACTACCCACACACTCTCCGTGCTTGTGCCAACCCTACGGACAATAAACACGACTTTAGTGAGCGGTAACGAGCCGGTAGCTCTTTAACAAATTGTCTAATTGTTGCTAGAAGTGTTTATTCAAAAGAAGAGACAAATATCGATGGGAAATGAAAGCACTGCGCGTGGAATAAATAGGTAGACTGTGGAGCAAATAGGTAAGTGGACGAATGGAAGGGATCACTCGGGATCTAAAGCCGAAGCGAATTATTGCTTTTCGTGAGGGAACTTACTTGTTTCGAGGAGAATCTCGGCGTTCGAATGCACGAGGCCGAACGCGTTGCTCGCCGCCGCTGTGATTTGGGCGCCGACCCACTCGGCCGTGCAGGCGGCGATTCGAAGGACGTGCTCGTCGCCCTCCGCTTCGATGCGCACTCCTTCGGTCTCCTCCGCGGTCAGCGCCTTCCCGTTGCGCAAGAAGTGGACCTGCGGGGCGGGCGAGCCTTCGACAACGCAACGAAACTCCGCCGCTTCGCCGACAGCGGCGAGGCGGACGGAACGCAGTGGGACGGAGAAGACGGGCATCTTCGAATAAAAGCCCTCGGTTTCCGCCTCCTCGACCACGACCGTCGCTTTCGAAGAGGTTTGGCCGTTGCGGTTCGAGAAGACGACCTGCAAACAATGGATGATTGAGGAGTGATTGATAAAGCTGCTTGCCTCGTATTCCCCGTTGTGATGTGTTGGGTCGGCGTCTGCAATCACTCATTGCATTCAATTCGGAGGAAAGAAACGAACCGAAGATCTTGATCAACGCAAGTCGACCGTCAAAGTAGGTGCGCAACGTGCGGCTCTCGGCGAGCTGCCGCCCGTCGTGCAGAAAGTCGGCGGTCGTCGTCGTCGACGAGCGGACTTCGCACTCCAGCAGCTCCCGATTGCCGCGATGAACGTTGGAGTCCCGCAAATGGCGAACGATCACGGGCGCACTGGCGGCCGCCTTTCGCCGCTCCTCCTCTTCGATGGGCGCTACCACTTTCACGAGAGCGTGCGTGAAGTCCGAACCAAAGGGCGACGAGGCCTGCAATTAAATTCCAAGAGTAAATCCACTGAACCACGCGAGCGAACGCACCTCAACCCCGTACTCGCCGCTGTCCTCCGGCCGGCACTCCATGAGGTTCAAGCGGGCGACTCCGCGCCGGTCGGTGTACAAAAGAAGGCGCCGATCGGGCAGCATTTTGATCCCGTCCTTGTACCACGTAATCGTCGGCATCGGCGTCCCGCTGGCGCGGCATTCAAGTGTGAGCTCCCGGCCGGCCACAAGCGTCACGTTCGTGAGCGGCTCTTCGATTCGCGGCGGGCCCGTCTTCGATTCAACGGACGCTGCAAGAAGAAGAAATGGGCGGAGAAAGAGTGAGAAGACGAACGTTGAACGTAAAGAACTCCGGTCGAGCGGCAGCTTCCGAATTGATTCGCTGCGGTGCACGAGTAGACGCCCGAGTGCCAGCGTTCCGCTCGGTCAATGATCAGCGTCGCCACTCCGTTGTCGTACTGAAAGGAGAATGAAGAAGATGCGCTAAAGAAATGATTACTCGGAAATTCGCAAAGAAGATCGGCATGTCGTCCTTCCGCCACTCGATGCGCGGCGTCGGCGAGCCGCTGATCGTGCACACGAGTTGGATCTCCGAGCCTTCGGGCAGCTCCCGAATGGGCCACAGCGGAAGGCGGACGACCGGCGCCCGAGTTTCGTTGACCGCAAACGGGTCGTGGGTGGGATCTAAAGCTCGAATTAAACGACGAAGTAGATGACGAATAGCTGACCGTTGACCGTGACCGTGCAGCTCGAAACGGCCGCTCCAAGCGCGTTCTCGGCGCGAATTTCGTAGCGGCCGGAATGCGCGGCGGTGGCGTCCAAAACGCTCAACGATTGAAGGCGGCCGTCGCCGATCATTCGGAACTCGCTGCCGTGCACCAGTTGGCGCCCGTTGAGCCACCACGAGATCGTGGGATCCGGCCGGCCCCGAACGGACGCTTCGAGCACGAGCATCGCGCCCGCACGGCACTGGAGGTCTTGGAGTTCGAAACCGAAATGCGGCGCCTCTTCGCGCACACGATCGAGGATGCGCAGGCGGCAGGCGGACTCGCACCGGCCGAAGCGATTCGTTCCGACGGCCGTCCACTCGGCGTCGTCCTGCTTGCGGCAAAAGAGGATCTCCAGCTCGTAGCGGCCTGCAATCCTTCCGATCATTCCACTCGTTCGAGTTAAACGAACCGCAATCCGAACGAACGACGTAGTCGGCATCCGTTCGCTCGATCGGCACTCCGTTGCGCAGCCATTGGACGGCGGGCTGGGGGCTCGTGGTCGAGGTGACCGAGAGGACGACCCGCTCGCCCGCGCGCGCCTCCAAGTCGCTGAGCACGTGGTGGAAGGCCGGCGGGTCGCTTCCTTCTTCCACCTCCTCGTCTTCGCGGCGAGTGCGTGGGCGTTTTGCCAATGCTCCAGTCTCCGATTCCTTCCGCTCTCGTCGGGACATCGGCGAGTGGACGTCTCGTTCGCTCTCGTCGGCGATCTTCCGTTTCGTCGTCGATTGGACGTTCATCTCTTCGTCCTGCTTTCTTCTCTTCTGTCGTCCCTCTCGTTCGTCCACGTCGTCTTCGATTGGTCGACGAGCTGGGGGCAGAGCGGATCGCCGCTCCTCCACCTTCAGCGCGCATTTGCTGCGAAACTCGCCGGCCGGCGTTCGCGCCACCAGCTCCCACTCGCCCGCACAGTCCAGCGATGCGTTCTCGATGGTCAGCGTTGCCCGACCTAAAACAAAGCAATTTGAATGATTGCAAACTTGTTTCTCTACGAACCAGCATCGCTCTCGATGCGGAAACGAGCGGGCAACGCGATCACTCGAACTCCGTTGCGGTACCACTCGAGATCGGGAGCCGAAGGCGACGAGTAGGCGACCGACAACGTTGCGGAGTCTCCGACGTGAATCGAATCGTCGCGAAGTTCGTGGAGGAAGCGGAGCGGTTCGATCTCGTCCGCCTCTTCGACCGGTCGCTTTCGAGCTCGACGGGGCGTCTCTTCTTCCACTTCTTCCTGTCGACGTCTTTGCTCCAACTGGTCGACGGCTTCTTCTTCCTTGCGGGCGGGACGCGGCCGCACGGCCACTCGCGCCTCGCTGCTCGTCTCCCGCCCCTCGTGGAGGATCGTGCAACGGTAGGCGCCGACGTCCGCACTCGTCGGTTCGGAGATGCGCAACGTTGCCGTTCGGTCGTCCTGCGAACTCGCGAACTTGCGCCGACCCGCCGTGCTGATCGGGCGGCCGTCTTTGGACCTGCGAACAAGCGATCAACTGGTGCAATCAAGGGAGAACTCACCAAACGACCGTCGCACCGGCCGGAAGCGACTCGACGGCGCACGAGAGGACCGCCTCCTCTTCGCCTCCGCTCTCCACCTCGACGTCCTCCAACGGGCGCGTGAATTCCAGCGGTGTGAGTGGGGGCGTCACAACTGAAAACACAAGAATTGAGGATTCAGCGGAACGAATCGACTAAAAAGAAAGAAAGGAGGAAGCGGCGGCTTTCGAATTCGTCGCCGTGAAATTTTAATCATTGGGCGAGTGGGTGCGCATCGGGGGAGCGGCCCGAACGAGAAGCTCCGATTTCGAAGTGAAGTGCCGCCAAAAGAGGAAACAAGCGGCGCCGAGTTGTGCGTTTGGCAGGTGGCTTTTCGGCGACCGGCGAGCGACTGGTGGGCCGAGCGGAGGGGCGGGCGGGCGGGCGCGATGATTGCGGAAATCTGGCCGAACTTTCGTCTTTTTCTTTCATCTTCTCGTCTTCTTGTTTTCATTCATTAGACGTGTGAATTTCAAGTGGGATTTAATTGCCTCCAAGCGAACCAGTGAGTGTTCCGATGCTCTCGTCTTGACTATCTTCCACTTCCTCTGATCGACCACTCGAAATGCTCGTTCTTCTTCTATCTACCGACGAGAGATGAGATTCGCGAGTTGGCGGCGACACAAACCGTAAGTTCCCTTATGAAAAAAACACGTGTGTTGTCCGTCGATACGAATCAATCCTCTCGCTGCCCAACAGAAAGCCACCCGCAACATGCGGCCAAGAGGGCGGAAGCGGCGAGATTTTTTCGTCTTCGTCGTTCGCGCTCGATTGACTCCGTTCGCTTCGATTGACACTCGACGTTCAACTCGGCACTCGGACGGCCGGACGCCTCGGGCACTTGAGCGAGCGAAAGCCGGACGGAAGACGAACGACGAGGGCGGCCGACGAAAAGTCGACGGATTTTTCCATGCATTTGGCCGCGACTTTCGTTTCCTCTCGAGGAGCGAAAGCTCGGAGCGGAAATCTGGAGCAAAGCGACGCAAGGCGAGCGCACGAAGAACGAAGCGAGCGAGGAAGCAGATGGCTGGAGCAGACGGCGGTCGAAATTCGGTTCGCTTTTCGCTCGGCGCGTCTGAAGCCCGAACCGGTTGACCTGTTGGCCGGTTTGTCGTCTCCCGCTTGCAGCAGAAGAAAGCAGAGGTCAGCGAAGTCGAAAGCCACCTAATTGCTCCCGCTCCGGCCGCTCCTGTTGCTCCTGCCGCGGGTGGATCGGCGGAAACGCGTTTCGCCTTCCGCACGACACGAACGACCGAGCGAGCGGCCGACCGACGGCTTTGTGGACGCGTCGCGTAACCCAATTCCCCCTCCTGCTCCTGCCGCCTCGTCGTCGCGCGTCCTCCTCCTCGTGTTGTTCGGCGGCGGCGCGTCGAACATTCCGACGGGCACACCGGCCGCCTGTTGCCGTCGGCCGCCCGCCCGCTCGGCTTGTCGCCTTTTCGGGACTAATTTGCACGATTGAATTCGTGGGACGAACGGACGGCGAGGTGGACGAGTGACCCCAACGCCCGCCCGCCCCGAACATTCCCGCCCTTTCCGTTCGCTGCAGAAGAATCGTGTTGATTGTCGCTTAATTCAATTGTTTCGCCCGTTTGAGGTCGCCGCCCTCCATTCTTCAAATGACGTTCCCTTCGCTTCCGTTTGCTTGCTTGCTTGCTTGCGGGCAGCAATGAGCGCCTTTCTTCTTCCTTTCTTTTCGGTTCGTAGACCGCTTGTTGCGCAACGGGAATTGGGGGGCGTTTTATCCCGCTGGCCATCTTCTTCCTTCCTTCTTTCCGTTTGACTTCTCAATGCTCTCGAGTGCGTTTCGTTTCGTTCGTTTAATCGTGAACTTCGTGTTCGTCCCGGTCGCCACTCGACTTTGCGCGCCGACTTCTTCGTTTCAGCTCGCTGTCGTTCCTTCCTTTCGACTTCTCCTCCGTCTTTCTCGTTGCCGCCGAGCGAACAAATCGGAATGAGAAATCCACCGTAAACACACGCACGAGCCACAAACACGCCGCCGCCACTCTCGTTGTCGTTCGTCTCGTCTCGCGCGCCCCCGAGCTGCAGAATGCCGACCGTGTAAGTGATCTCTTTTCTGCACACCGCTCCTTGCACTTCTTTGCATCACTCACTTGTTTGCTCCCTCTTGCACACACAATGCGCTCACGTCAATCAAAGCCGCGAACGACGGCATAAACGAGTGAATAGTCGGCGGCGGCGAGTGCAAAGAAGCCGGCCGCCCAACCGAATTAATCGGGCGTGTTCGGCCGCTCTGGGCGCACTCGAGCGAAACGAAAACAAACCGCCTTGTCCGCAACGTTCGCCCGCATTGATTCCAACGATCCCCCACCGCCTCGGGCGGCGAGAAGAAGGTGGAAATCGCTTCCTTCCGGTCCGCCCGCGAGCCCCCGCACTCCGTCGGCCGCCGAGGCGGGCGGGGGGATCGTTGGCGTTGGCAAAGTGCCGAAACGAAGCGAAGCGGTCGTCCGTTTGGGCGGGGAGGCGAGTGAGTTGCGAAGGTGTGACGACAACAAAGCAGAAGAACGAGGAGAACGAATAGAAGAGGACAAGGAGGACGAGAGTGTAAACGATTCTTCGACCTTCCGAACAAGCCGGCCCGCAAGCAGGCGACCCTTCCCTCCCCTTCGTCCCCCAATTGTTCTCTTCGGTGTTGTTCGCGGGACGAGTTGGCCCAGCGGCCGAGCGGGCGGGCGGGTCATTCACACCTCTTTTGGCCTCCTTCTCGACCGCTTTCCTTAAGCGGAACGTGTGTGTTTTCACCTGTTCCGGCCGGCCGGTCGGCGAGGCCGCAAGTTTCTCGCCGCCTTCCATTCGGTTTCTTTCGCTCGTTTGATCCCGCCGCTCTTCGCTTCTCGTCGCCGCCCCGCCCGCCCGAATGCCGATCGTCAACATGAAGGGGTGAGTTCAACTGCGAGAGCTTCCGTTGTGTGCGGGGGAACACGTGCCCCCTCTCTTCGTTCTGTTGATGAAGGACGGCCGACCGCTCGAATTCCGTTCGAATTGCCAATTTGACGAATTCGACGGCCTTGCTGCGGAGAGAAACTTGAGACGTCGAAAGGCCAAACGCACTTCGTTTTTCGGCGAATTCGACTACGAAGCACGAAAGAACGAACGAAGCGGAGGAGGGGAGTGTTCGGTCGGGGGCGAATGTACGAAGTGGAATTTCCGGCTGCTTAGCGCGGCCGTCATCACTCGACATCTCCCTCTTCTTGCTCTCCGTCGGTGTCCCTCCTTCTTGTTCGTCCCGTTCGACTCCCGCCTCGACTTTCGTTCATGATCCGCTCGTATTTTCAAAAGTAAGCCCGCTTTTCCGTTGACCCCCAGGGGAATTTGGCGGCGTTTCGATGCGCAAATTGAATCACGGGAGCGGCAAACGAACGTGTTTTGAACGTCCTTGAAAGAGGGGAAGAGCGGGGGTTTGTTTTGAACGAAACGAATGGAGGAAGGAACACACGTAACGAGAGCGAGCGATGATTAGCGATTCAAACGGCCCGGCGGTGCACCAACGAGCCGAACAAAGCCGGCCGGCCTGCGTGTGATCATTTCCGCGGCAACACGGCCGGTCATTGTGAGCGAGCGGCCCGACTGGGTGGTGGGTTGTCGCTGGTGATGCCACCGCGAAAGGGCGAACACAAATTGCTACGAACTGCCGCAGAAAACTGACTTCTTCCCGGCGACTTTTCGTTCACCTCGCTGCCGCTTCGATCGCCTCCCAAGATTCCGCGGATCTCGAGCCTGATTGGCGGCGGCATTCGGCCGTTCGACCGGTTCGTTCCTTCCTTCCTTCGATTCTTTCAGTTGGGTTGTTGAAATCTTCGATGCGGAGTGCTGAAGTTCGAATCAAAAATGCGCTCGCGACACCCGCGCGCGCCCGACTTTTGGCGCCCGATTCCCACGATATTCGCGCGTGCGCACGGAAGCCAGCAGCAACAAGCGACAAGAAGCGAGAAGAAGCGACGGTTGGCGTAATTGTGTACCGAAGGGATGAATGCGCGTGCAGGAGGATGGAAGACGGAAAAGGTTTGCTTGCTTGCTTGCGGATGCCCGATGGTTTTTTATTGTTCGCCCTTCCGCCTTCGCCGCCATTCGGTTCGCCGTCGTCAAACGGTTCGCTTTCGTCCTCGAATTCGAACGAATGTCAACCGCCTCGCGGCCGGTTTAATCGCGAGGCCGCGGCTTGTCGGGGCGGCAATTTCGTTGAAATCCGGCCTTTCGTTTCGTCCTCTAGCTTCTGGCTTCCTTCTAATTACTCTCGGCTACGAACAAGGCAGTGTTCCTTTTGGTTCATGAGCTTTGCCGGGTGGGTTCCTTCTTCCGTTCGGTTGTTCGCCTTCAGCTATCACCTGGGTTTATTGCCGGGTGTTTGGAGCAACAACTCCCCTTAATCTATTGAGTACAACCTCCCCTCAAATCCCGAGCGCATTTCGAAATCCCGTGGCCCGAACCTCGCGCCGGCTTTGTTCAAAACTCGTCCGCAGTCTCGATTCGAAGGCAAACATCCCCGATGCGGCAAGAGGAGCACGAGGAGAAGCGTGCAGATCGATCGGGAGACGCGCGCGCACTTATGAACCCGCCGGAATGACGGCCGACTGACAGGCGGGCGGCCCGTGGGGGAAAACAAACACACGAGTCGTCCCCCTCGGAGGCCGCTGCTTGCGCACATTAAACGGGCGACATTGGATTAGAGGCGGCGATTAGGAAAGAAAGAAGTGATCGGCCGAGCGGCCCGGTCGTCCCGCTCGTCGCGCATTTTCGACGAGATCTCCGTTGTTTTGTTTCGATCGCGTGGGATTCCCAAAGGTAGGCCGTTTTCCGTTGGCTTTTGACCGCAGCGGTTTGTTTTGTGCCCCAATGGGCGTATTGGTTTGCTGCAAAAGTTTCCGGAAAATGAGCCAAGCTTGGCGCAAAAGTACCCGGCCAGCCGGCGGCTGCGTGAACGAAATTCCACGGTTGCTGCCTGAACAGAAATGCTCGAATTGGAGGCAATTCGAGGACAATTTCAAGTAAATTTGGGCCTGACAACCTTTTCGTCGTGTCTGGAAATCATCTTTGAGAGCAAACTTCGCGTTTAAACTGATGGCTGTTGAAGAACACTGCAAGAAGCGCGGTTCGTCTGCGGAAATCAGCCGTTGGCATTCCGTTCCACGCGGCCAAGTACTTTTGCGCCCGGATCGACTCACTTTCCGGAAACTTTTGCAGCAAACCAATAAAATTCGATTAGACGACCGTTCACTCCTCCTCTCCTCGTTGTTCTCTTGTTCTCTTCTGCAAGCGGGCAGACGGAAGTCGCCGGTCGGTCGGATGTCAAACTCGTCACTCGCATTCAATTAAGACGTTTGCCGCCCGTCGAAAGTCAACTGACCTTTGGGCGTGATGAGTTGCGGTCGAATTGGGGGCCAACGAATGAGCGGCGAAAGGCCGCTTCAATTCGATTGCTTGCGGTCGGTGGCCGGCGGACAGAAGCGGACCGAAGGCGGGACGCGTGTGATGACGAGCCACACGCACGGCCGGTCGTTCACCTGCTCGACCCCAACCCAAAACTACAACCTTTCTTCTTCTTTGTCACGACGAAACAGGCGCCGCTTCTCGCCGCCGCAAGTGTTAATACCCGCATTTTTGGGCGCCGCCCGTTTGGCCGTCCGCCTCGAACATCATCCGCCCGGTCCGTCCGTCGGTTTGCTGTCGCCGCCCATCCGTCCGGCCGTCCCGCCCGCCCGAAAGTGTTGGGGGAATCGGCGAGCATAATCGAGAGAGAGAGCGGAGCGCATGGGGAACGAGTCGCCTCGTTTGGCGTTTGCCCGATTCATTTCGCCGGCCGCCGCTCTCGCCTCGTCGTTGTCGTCTCGGTTTCGCACTTGTTGACAACAGAAGAGATCTTCCTCGTCGTCTTCTTCTTGTTCGTCTACTGCTTCTGGTCGTTGGTGGTGGTCGGCGAGTTAATCCCAAAGCTTGCCGTCCGCCCGCTCGCCGTCGTCTCGTCGAACGGAAGTCTCATCTTGCGGCTTTCATTCGGCTCTTCGCCCAATCGTCCGACTTTATCCCCCCGAATCGTGCGCTCTCCACCCGAGAGCCCCCCATCGTTCAACACGCGATCTTCCTTCCGTCCGTCCGCCACTTCCGCAGGAAGCAGCCGCAGCAGCAGGATGACTTGTGCATCGAGCATCTCGTCCACGTTACTCAAGCCGGCGGGGTTGGTTTGCTGCTCGAAGATGAAGGATGGAGGCCGGAAAGGGCGGAGTTGAAAGAAGAACGAAACGAACACGAAAGAGAACGCTTTTGGATTGCCACTACTCTAAACTCTCCACTCCAATTCCTTTCAACTATTCGCCCCTGACTATGCGCCAAGCGTTCCGCCAAATCGACCCCAACGCTTTCAGCACCGCGAACATGATCAGTGGAGCGGCCGCGCAGAACAAAAAGCGGTTGATTCCGTTCCGCAAAACGGAGGCCATGTTCGCCGCGGAGCGCCAAAACGGCCGGATTTTGGACGAAATCTACCAGAACGGAGTGGACAACTTTCAAGTGAGTTCGGGCGACGAATCCACTGAGCTATCAGCCGGTTGATTTCAGCAATTGTTCCCGCGGAAGAGGAACTCGGACGAGGAGCCGGAATTCCTGCGGTTGAACATCGGCGGTCAGCCGTTCGTTCTGCTCGTCGATTCGCTGCTTCGCGCCGACTTCCAGACGGGAATGCTCACGAAATTCGTCCAGTTGAAGCACGAGGCGCGAATTAAAGTGAGTTCTGCGCACTCATCCCTCGTTTATCGATCGTTTGCTTTAGGTAGCCGACGCGTACCTGAGCGAGGAGAACATGTACTACTTCCAACGATCACCACAAGCCTTCGAAGCGGTCTTTCAATACGTGAGTGCACTCAATCGACAGCTCTTGATCAACGATTGCTTCAAGTACGCGACGGGAGTGGTGCACCGACCGCCCGAAGTCTGCCCCTCGGCTTTCCTCAACGAACTGGAGTTCTGGCGGCTCCCGGCCGGCTGCGTTGGATCGTGTTGCTCCGAAGTGGTGCCCAAGGAGCGGACAGAAGAGCCCGCTGAGGAGAAGGTGCGCTCTTCTATTTGTTTGAAGTCACATGTTTGCCGTTAGATTGATGACACGACCTTCGACAACCTCATGCTGGGCCCGCTAAGACGTCGCATGTGGACCTTTTTGGGTTTGAATCGGTCGAAAGAAGAGCAGAAACAAGTGTGTTGTTTGCAGAACGACCAGGCTCCTCGTTTCAAGCCAAAGCTTTCGAGTTGTCTTCGACGTTGTTCGTTGCGATCAGCGTCATGGGCCTCTCTTTTGGCACGATCCCTGACTTCCAGGTGATCCCCCCATTTATTCCCTCAACCAATTCGAATGCTTTTGCTTCGTAGGTAGTGGAACGCCTGCCCCCAAAGCTCCAAGCGATGGTCTTGACGAACGGAACGGTGCGGGCGATCGAGGTCGTCGAGGAGATGCGAGTGGAGCATTCAGGTACGCGATTCACCAATCGAACAGCTCACTACTCATCGCTGTTTAGCATTCGTATTCACCGAAAGGATATGCATCGCCTTCTTCACGGTGGAGTATTGCCTGCGAATGTTCGCCGCTCCGAAGAAGTTCCGATTTGCGATCAAGGCGCTCAATTTGGTTGACCTGCTCGCAATCGTTCCGTTTTACCTGGAACTTCTGCTGACGCTCTGCGGAGTCGACGACCGAATGCTCCGGGATTTGCGGTGGGCCTTCTTGGTCGTGCGAATCCTCCGAGTGCTGCGAGTCATTCGGTTCGTTTGCCGATTGATCGGAGCGCTCAATCGTTTGCTTCAGGATCATCAAACTCGGCCGCTTTTCGTCCGGCCTCCAAACGTTCGCGATGACGTTGAAAAGAAGTCAGAAGCAGCTGCAGATGATGGGCGGTATGCACTCAAGAGTACCCTGCGTATTCCACCTCCAATTGCAGTCGTGTTATGCACGGGAGTCGTCTTCTTCTCCACAATGATCTACTTCTTGGGCAAGTCATGGCTAGCGGAATAGACAACGAGCAGAGGATTGCAGAGAAAGACGAAGAGAACTCCTCGTTCACGTCAATACCGGCCGCTTATTGGTGGTGTTTGGTGACGGTAAGTGGACGTCTTGCAGCTGGAGAGTAACCCGCCGCTCAATCAATTGAACAGATGACGACGGTTGGCTACGGCGATAGGTAAGCTTTCACTATCTATGGCATCGTTCTACACGTTTGTTTCAGCGTTCCAGCAACGACGTTGGGTGAGTTGGCGGAGGATTGTTTGAGAGAAGTGCAGCTTGAAATAAGCAGCTAAACTCAAATCGCACTTTGCTCTGAACGTCTGCCCATCAATTTCTAACTGCTTATAACGTTTTCAAAAACCGCTAATCAAATCCTGCTTTCAGGCAAGATTATTGGTAAGTTCTCCGATTACTGCGCAGATTCATGGAACCTTGATTGCGTGTGCAGCCTCAGCAGCAATTATGTGCGGCGTTCTCGTCCTTGCCCTGCCGATCACCATCATCGTGAGTCCTCAATCACTCAACAACCTTCTACTGTCTGCTTTCAGGTCGACAACTTCATCAGTGAGCCCTCTTTCCACACATCTCGTGTACTCAGTCTAATTTCTCCTCCGTGTTTCAGAAGTGGCCCAGGACGAGCAGGCGCAGGAACAACTCAAAGACGACTAGCGCAACGCGGCGAGCGAGCGAGCGACAAGCGGAACTCATCATCAATTCTTCTTCAAACATTCTCGATTGCGGGCATACCACTCAATTCATGTATCTCATTACACTTCGAGCAATACCTTCCTTCTTTTCTCCCCTCTCCGTTCAGCAGATGCCTTCCTTTTTGGCCCCTCCGTTCGGTTCGAACACGTGCATTTATTTGTGTTTGTTTTCTTACGTTTTCCCCGCCCACTCGTGTGTTTGCGAACATGACAGCAGGAACGATTAACGGCCTTCCCTCCCCTCCCATTCGTTCGTTTAGTTCACGTGAATAAAATTCTAATCAAAGAACTCACCTCGGGGCGGCAGTCGCACCAAACGGCTGACCGCCGGCTCACTTCGCGCGCCGCCGTCGCTTTCGGCCACCACGCGGAACTTCCAGTCGGTGGCGCCGTCAAGATCGCGGAGAAGGGCGCGCCCGTCGGTCGTTTGGGCCATCGGGAGCCACTCGCCTTCGCCGTCCGCGTCGTCCACTCGGCAGCCCTCCACAATGAACGAGCAGGGCCAATCGCCCGCCTCCCAACTCAATTCGACCGCTCCGTCCACCACCGTCGAATCGAGCTCGTCGATTTGGGGCAGGCGGCGGCGTTTCTCTGCAACAAGCGAACGATTGAAGGCGGCGCCTTCGGAGCGAAACTCACGATCTGAATCGCCCGCACGGCGGCCGCCGACGGCCAAACGAACGGCGTCCGCTTCGACGAAACGCCCGAAGCTCCCGTCCGTCGATTCGGCGGCCACGCGGAAGCGGTGGGCTTCGGTTCGACTCAAACCGCCGATCGTTGCGGTCGGGGCGGAGCAGCGCGCGACGGCCTCCCACTTGCCGAAGGAATTCGAGAACCTCTCGACCACGAATCCCTTGAAATTCGGCTGCAGGGGCGCCGTCCATTGGAGTCGCACGGAGTCGTCGTCCACTTGAGTCGTTTGGAGCGCGGCGACCTCGATTGTTGGCAGTTCTAAAGAAGAGGGTGTGAGCATTGAAGAAAGCAGAGAAAGTTACCGATGGACACTCCGGCACTGTCGCTGGCGGTTGGAAGCGAGGAGGTCGCCAACTCGTCGACCAGCTCGCCCCCAAGAAGCTCCGATTGTTCTGCAGCTTGGAGCGGTTGCTGCTGCTTGAGAGGCTGTTCGTCGAGAGATGCAGCGGCTTCAAGTTGTGGCGTCTGATGGCCATCGGATCGCCCGGCCGTTTCTTCTTGTGGTTCTTCCGTGACGCGCTTCTTCTTCAGCGCCTTCTTGCGTTTTGATTCGATCTCGTCGATTGGAGAAGAAGATGTTCGAATGGTGGATCCGTCCTCTTCATCGGATGGTCGCTTCTTCTTCTTTGGCTGGACGTCATCTTCGGCTGCTGTTGTTTCACTCGTAGTCATCGGCTGGCCTTCCTCTGCATCTCGTCGGTCGGAGGTCGTCAGGTCCCGCGCGCTGGCATAGGCTGTTCCCTCAATGGCATCACTGCGGCTCGCTTCTGGCGTTTCGGTCGCTTCGAACACGCAGTCGTTCTCTGCTCCAGCTTCATCATCGGCCAAAAGCCCGCCGTCGTCAGCAGCCGTCTGCTCGTCCGCTTCGTCTCTTCCGTCGGTGGGCTCGCTGACGCGCAGCCGGTTGTTCGCGAACTGGGCGACCACGCGGTACGAGCAGCCGGCCGGCGAGCGCATCGTCGTGTCGACGTAGGAGAGGGCGCTCGTCTGCCCGATTCGCATCCAAATCTTCTCGCCCGCTTTGCGGCGTTCGATCGCGTACAGTTGGACGCGCTCCACCGCCTTCCACGTCAACTTCACGCCGCCTCCCCGCGCTCGCTGCAGCTGCGGAGCTTCGAACGGCGCCTCCGCTTCGTCCTCCGCTTCGTCCTCGTCCTCGTCCTCGTCCTCGGCCGGTGGAGTGGGAGGCGGGGATGCGCTCTCGGAGACGGACTTCGTGGTCAAATCGACGGTGGCGCTCGGCTTCGACCGTCCGATCGAATTGACGGCCAGGACGCGGAAGTTCACGATCTCGTCGAGCGGGAGCTCCTCGACGGCGAGCTGGAGCGGCCGGTCGGCGGCCACCACGCCGCATTGACGCCAGCGATTCAGCAGCGCACTTCTCCGCTCCACCACGTACTCCTCCACGGGCTGCTGCTCGTCCGAAGGCGGGGACCACGAGATCTCCGCTCCGTTCGCTCCGATCAGCCGAACAGCGACGTCGCGGGGCGGTGCGGGAACGTCGCGCACGCAAATCCGCAGCGTCCGCTCGTCCGCACCGCTCGCGTTCGTGGCGCGCAGTCGGAGCTCGCCGGCGTTCTCGGCGCAAATCGATCGGATGCGAATTGAAGCGTGCTCGTCCTCTGCGGATTGGTGGGTGAAGAGGAGCTCCGTGAGGGGCGTGCCGTTGAGGTCGCCGTCCAGTTGGGGCACGGGGAAGCCGTGGAGCTCGAAGTCCACCCGAAGGTCGCCGCCCGCGTTCACTTCGACTTCGGCGAACTCGTCGGCGATGCGGATTTCCGCCGGAACGCGGAGGTCGAGGCGGGCGGGCGCCGAGAGCTCGTCGTTGGGCAGGCGGCACGTGTACTCGCCGACGTCGCGCGGCCCGAAGTCCCGGATTTCCAGCGAGCTCTTTGCGCCGTCGTTCACCACTCGGTACTTCGCGTGATTCGTCGACAACTGGACGCCGTTCTTCAGCCATTGGACCTCGGCGGCGCGCGTCAACTCGCAGCAGAGGCCGACGGTTTGGTGGTGGGCGGCGATCGTTTGGTCTTGGGGGCCGACGGCGACGTGCGCGTCGGGCTCCCGCACCGCAACGCGGCATCGCGCCTTCTGGCCGTCCGGCAGCACGCACACGAACTCGCCCGCATCCGCCGGCCGCACGTCGCGCAGCACGAGCTCCCGTTCGGTTTCGGCGGCGAGGATTTCCAATTGCGGGTCGTCGGCGGCCTCGAGCGCAATTCCGTTGCGAATCCACTGGACTACGGCGTCGGCATCTGAGAGGGAGCATTTCAGGTGAATCTCGCCGCCCTCCACTGCGTCGAGCTCTTCGGGGAAGGTGGCCGCGAAAAAGGCTTCGACTTCGACGACCGCGACGCGCGCCGTCGACTCGACACTCCCGCGTGCATTCGACACGCGGCACGTGTACACGCCCTCGTCTTGCGGACGAACGCGGTCGATCTTCAGCACGCTCGAGTTGCTTTCGTTGCAGATCTGAAGCAAACGAAGGGATTCAAAAAGAATGAACTGGAGCTTACGGAAATGCACGTGTCGGCGCCCAACTCCTCGGCGTCGCGCGTCCAAACGAACTCCAGCACGGGCTCGCCGAGCGCGTGGCACTCCAGCTGCAGCGGCTTCTTTGCGGGCACCGCCACGTTCTTCAGCGCCTTCGTGATCTTCGGTTTCTTTTGGCCTGCAAGAACAACAGTTGAGGGAGTGGACAACGAACTGGTGGACGAACCTCCGATCAAAATCGGCTCCGTTTCTTCGGATTTGTGCAGAAGACCGTCGACGGTCCTCGCCTCCACCTTGAAGACGTACGAGAGTTCCGCCTTGAGGTCGGGGATCGTGACCTGCGCGCCGTCGGCCGTCCGCTTGTTCCACGAGTCGCCGTCGGCGTTGCGGAAGAAGACGGTGGTCGATTCGACCGCTTCGGGCAACTCGGCCACGTACACGACCGCCTTCTGTTCGTCCCTCAGCGAGACGACGGGAGGCGGTAGGATCCTTGAGGAGTAGTCTGAAGAATGAAAGGAATGAAAGAAATCTAATAGGTAGAAACGAACCGGGAGCAGCCGGGCATTGACGAGCTTCCGTGTAGAGATCGGACCACGACACCAGGCCGGCCTCGTTCCTCGCTTCGATTTTGAACGCGTACGAGTGGCCGGCTTTGATGAGGCGGCGAATGGCGAATTTCGTGCAGAAAACCTCGTCGTCGTTCAGTTTCACGCACTCGCCGCCGTCCTCCCGCATGAAGACGTCGTACGAGTGGATGGGCGAGCCGCCGCTCTCCGCACATTCGGGCCATTCGAGGAGGCACAACTGAACGCTCATTAGGCGAGTACTTCGTTGTTCAACTCACATTCTCGTTGAACTCAACGATGGTGGGCGGTGCGGAGACGACGGGCGGGGAGGATTGGGAGCTCGTCGCCAACTGGGTGGTCGCCCACTCGCCGCCGCCGAATTTGTTGATCGCGGCGACGCGGAACTCGTAGCGCGTGTTCTGCTCGAGGTCGGCGACCACGAACGAGCGCTCGTCGGCGTCCACTTGGCCGGCGCGGCGGAACGTTCGGCGATTCTCCTGCTTCGCTTCGATGCGGAATATTTTGATCGGCGAGCCGCCGTCGCTGGCCGGCGGGCGCCACTCCAGCTTCACGAAGTCGCCGCCAAACGCGACGATTCGCAGGTCTTCGGGAGCGTCCGGGACGTCTGCAACAAGAAGATTGGAAGAAGGGGGACGGAGGGACGAACCGTGAACCACGACGTGGATCTCTTTGGATGCCTCGCCGAATTGCGTGCGCAGCGTGACGCGGAACGTCCCGCCGTCCGCCTTCGTCGCCTGCGGTCGCCGCAAAACCACCTCGTTCGCGTCGACGCTCGTCGTGAAGAAAGAAGGCGAGAGCGGCGCGTCGTTCAAACTCGTCGTGACCTCCGGAAGGACGCCCGACTTGAAGCGACACTTCAGCTTGAGCTCCTCCTTGGCGTCCAGTTCGATTGTCTCCGCTCGCGCGTCGTCGAAGCTGGGCGGTTCGAAGTGGAGATCCACGGACGTGTGATCAACCGCTGGAGTTTCTGGCTCCTCTTGCGGTTGCCGAAGTGTCTCGTCGTCTTCTTCTCGGGTTCTGGGTTGATCACGAACAGCCGCCTCTTGCTCTCGTTCATCGGCGGTCGTCGCTCGTTCATCCTCGGTGGCGATCTCATCTCCAGCACGTCGCTCGTCTTTTCCGTGAAGTGAACCGAGCGTCAACGAAGAAGAATCGTCTACCTCTTCGATTGCTGGAGTTTGCGGACGGGCGTCGTCGGTCTCCTTCGCTTCAGGCTCACGCTCACGATCGTCAGCGAGTGGATCTGCTGGAGCGGCCTTCTTGCTCTTCTTTCGCTTTTTCTTCTCGATCTCTTCGGCCGGGAGCGGTGCGGCATGACCGTTGGTCAGGGCGGGTGGTTCGTGAGTATCAAGCGGCTTGTCCACCTCATCGGAACGTGCAGACGAGTCGACGAGTTCTTCCGCTGCGCCAATCGGTCGCTTCGCCGCTCCGAACTTCTCGTTCGCTCGCTCGGTGGCCGCTGATTTCCACGTGGAGTCGGCAGAATCGGCCTCGTCCTCGTGATTCAAACGAACTTCGCCGCGCACGTCCGACGTCTTCTTCCGTCCTTTCGGCATCGATTTGGAGGTGGGCGGGACGTCCGCGAAAACGTCGGCTTCTGCTGGTCGCTCTTCCTCGAGCTGCTCCACTCGCTTGTCATCGCTCACCGATTTCTCAGCCGCGGCCGGAAGTCCGCTGGGCGGGAGGTGAGCAGACGAACGGAGTGTCTCTTCCAATCGTTCTTCTTGGTTCAGCGGCCACGTGTTCTCGACTTCCTGTGGGACCACCGATCGGTTTGCCGCCTCTCCTTTGAGCTCGACGTTCGCTTCGATCACTTCTTCTTTGGCCGGCGAAAGCGTCTTCTTCTTTTTGACGATCTTCGGTTTGGACTCGACCGATTGGACGTCGACTGCCGCTTCTTCTTGTTCTGTTGGCAGAAGAGAGGAATCGAGAGCGCTCGCCACTGGTTGTTCGTCCGGAACGAGGGGAACGTCTTCGTGTAGGGCAGCTATTTGCTCGGCGGCGTCCGTTTCGACCCCTCCGCTCCGTTCTTCGTCCTTCTCAACGCTCGTGGGCTCTTCTCCAACGTTGCGGCTTGACGAGCGGAAGCCGCCAGCAGCGGCTTCTTTCTGCTGCTCGGGCAGGTCGACGGCGGCGTTCGAGCGGACGGTCGGAGCGGAGATCTCGTCGTTCATCTCCACGAATTCTTCGATTGGTAGGGATCCACTGCCCGTCTTCTGCTTAGCCTTCTTCGCCTTCTTCTTGCTCGTCGAAGTGTCCGCGCCGTCTTGAAGGTCAGCTTGCGAATCGAGCGTTTCGGCGGGAATCTCGAGGCTACCCGCTGCTCCGTCCGCTCTGCTCGCATCGAGCAGTGATTCAACGGATGGAGGAAACGAAGGAACGTCGGGAGATGCGGTGCGGTCAGGGACTTTCGGCGCACGCACTCGGCTGCCCACTTCTTCGTTCAAATCGAGCGGACGGACTGCAAACGCCTCATCTTCGGCCGGCTTGCTGCTCGTGAATTCGGACGACGTCGTGGTGGTCGCGAGTTGTTCCACTCCTTGTTCCAACCGAGACGGCGACTCGTCGATTCCCTCAGCGCTTTCAGCCGGAATGGACGACGGGAGCTCGGCTTCAACACTCGCTGGTTGCTCGACGTCCACCCACTCGGGCACTTCGCGTCGTTCTGGCAGGTCGGACGGCTGCTCGAGCGCTTCGCTCACGGGCGGTCGCGTTGGTCGCTTCTTTTTGGTCTTCGGCTTCGATTTCGACGCGGCCGACTCGTCGACGTCGTTTGTTGCCGCCGGAATGACCGCTTCGTCCATCGGCAGCCCGCCCGCTCGCTCTTTTTCAACCGGCAGCCCGAAAAGCTCGACTTCAGCGCGCCCCTTCTCGCCTCGGCTGCTGACTTCTTCGTGCAACCGCTCTTCCTCTCGTTCGGGCACGTGCACTTCGGCGAGGCGTTCGGCGTTGCGGGCGGCCAAATCGACGAGAAGATCGATCGTTTCCGCCGGCTTCTCGCGTTTCGGCTTCCGCTTTGTGAGCGGCGCGACGGCTTCTGTAGGTTCAAGCGGTTCCCGAGTTGTCTCATCGATCGGCTGCTGCTGTGTTGCAAGAGCCGCCTCGTCTTCTGCGGCAGAACCGGGCGGAAGTGCGGGGAACGGCGGAAGAGCGGCTTCTTCTTGCACGTCTCCCATTCCTTTGCTCTCATCGAACTCGTCGGCTGGTCGGACATCGACGATTGGAGTCGCTTCCTCCGCCTGCCTGTCGGTCGCCTTCGATCTTGAGCGACGAGTTTTCGGCGCAGGAGGGGCGGCTGTTTCGAAGATTTCCGCGAGCTGCTGCCGATCTTCGTCTGGGGCTTCTGCCGATCGATCGCTATCGCCAACGGTCGTCGCGAGATGATCGCTGGGCGGAAGAAGCGGTTGCTTATCGTCGATTGGCGGAGTTTCGTGCGGCTCACTGCGCACCTCTTCGCCGCTCTCCAGGTTGGCCGCTTGTTCGAAGGGCACGTCTGACAACGTCGTTTCTTCTGTGCCAGCCTTCTTCGACCGCAACCGGCGTGTTTTCGGATGCTTGGCCGGCGAGGTGTCCGCAGAGTCCACGGGCCGACCCGCTTCTCTGTCGTCTTTCTGCAGCGTTTTGATCGGTTGGTCGTTGACGGCAACCGCAGAAGCAAGCCGTGGAGTGGGCTCTTCGACTGAGAGCTCGTGGTGTTGTTGGACGGACAGGGGCGAAGACGTCGCTCCCTGCTCGACGAGAGGGCTCGCTTCTTGCGCTTGGTCCAAAACTCCGCTCTTGTTCACTTTTTCCCGCCTCTGAACTGCCGGCAGGTGGTCACGAATTTCGATCAAAGGCTCCACGTGGTCGTCGCCTTCCTGCTCGGTGATCGGCGCTTTCGGTCGGCGAGCTTTCGGTTTGGGGGCGGAAGGTGCGGTCGTTTCGGGTGGCTCCTCCCCGCTTGCCAGCTGCTCTGCCGCTCGTTCACGAGACGAGGCATCAAGCGTCTCTTCGATCGGATGGTCGGGCAGCTCGAATTCGAAGGATCGCTTCTGGACGGGTGTGGGCGGCCGTTCGTCTTCCTTTCGCTCACGATCGACGGAAACCGAGTGGATCGCCGAGTCGAATTGGTCGAGCGGACGGACGAAATGGGCGGAATCCTTCGAATTGGCGGCCTCCGCTTCGATCGCGGCTTCCAGCTGCACGTCCTCCACTTTTGCCCGCTTCTTCGGGACTTTTGGCGGAACGGCGGGCGGTTCGTCTCGTTTGATCGTCAACTCACTCCGGTTTTCGTCGACGGAAAGCGGGGCATCCGGACGTGTTTCGTCATCGATTTGGAGCGATGGAAGAGGACCATCGGCTGCTGTGGTTTCCTTGGGTTTACGAAGCAAGTCGGCGCCCACTTCTTCTCGCTCCGCTTGCGGCCATTCGTCGGAAACTTCGTCCGCTTGCTGGTCGCCGGCGGCGGCCGTCAGCGAGGCGGCAAGCCGAACGTCTTCCGCGTCGATCGGCTTCGTTTGGGACGCCGCCCGTCGTTGTTTCCGCTTTGGCTTCACGTCGGAATGCGTAAGGGTGGAGTGCGGGAGTTCACGCTGCTTGCTCAACTCCTCCAACATCTCCGCTCGTTCGTCTCCTCGGGGTTGATCGGCGGCCGCTTGTTGTTCGAACAAGTCGCTCGCGGAATGCTCTTGCTGGACGTCGGGTTGAACGGTGGGCGTCGATTCGGGCATCTTTTCGACCACCTCCGCTTGACCGATAGGAACCGAAGCGACTCGCTCTTGCACACCTTCTCGTTCTTCTTCCCGCTTCACGATCTTCTTCGGTCGTTTTCCCTTCGGCTTCTCGACTGTTGAAGCGGCGGGAAGTTCAGCAGGGGCGGCGGATTCGTCCGTGTGGATTGCTGGACGAAGAGCGGAGTCGTCTTCCGCTCGCTCGTCCTGCTGCTCGGTGGATTCTGCCGGCAACTCCTCGTCTTTCGATCGATCAGCAACGGTGGGTGCAGCAAATGATGAGGGGAATCGTTCAGCCGCGACTTCTTCGTTCTTCTCCGCTCGGACGTACGAAGTGGAGTGGTCGGCGAGTGCGGCGAGTGAAGAGCGGAAATCCACGTCCAAATCGACCGCTTGAGGAGCGGAAGAGACGTCTGCGGGGGCTTCACGTTCCCTTGGCCTCCTATTCTTCTTTCGTGCGTCTTCCGATGGCCGCTGGTCGATCTCATCGGTCGGCTGGGCTTCGATCGTCGCCTCCTGGTCGCCGAACGGCTGCTCTTCCGCAGGTTGGCTCGGAATGGCCGCGAGTTGATCGTCGGGCGCCATCCACGAGGTCGGCGGACTCAAGCACATGGCGACTGTTCGGCTTTCCGCTTCGGGAGTCGTGGGCACTTCCGCAGGAACAAGAGGGACTTCCGGTGGAGCGGGCGGGACCTTTCGCTTCTTCTCCACTCGTTTCGGTTGGTCTCGCTGGAGCCGTTCGGTCGGCGTTTCGGCGAGGCGCTCGTCCGCTTCGGCCACGAATTTGGGCGCCTCGTAGACGGCGGGCGCGCTGCGCGCGCGTTTGAACGAGAAGTGGGTGGAATCGCGGCGCTTCCGCCGTCGATTTCTTCGCTCCTTCCGGGTCGCCTCGACGCTCTTGACGACGATGGCCGACTGGGTCTCCTTGATGGGCGAAACGCTCTCGGTGTCCGCCCGCAAGTCCAAGTGGGCGCTCAGTTCGGTCGTGATGTTCGCGGTGGACACGAAAATGCTGGGGTCGCCGTACAGCGAGTTGATTTCCCGGGGGATCAACAGCGAGCTGGGGATCTTCTTGCGCTTCAGCGGAGTCGATGGCGTTCGCTCGATCGAAGCTTTCGGCGGCTCTAAACATCGAAGGATTGTTCGCATGGCGCAGTGGTTTGATCGCTTGCCTGGCGGCGCCTGTTGCTGCTGCTGAACGTTGAGGAAGACGGCCGACCGGCTGCTCCCGTGTTTGTTCACCGCGCAGCAAAAGTAGGAACCCTGATCCGCAACGGTGCACTTCTTGATGCGGAGGTTCACCGTTGCGACGTTCTCTTCGCGGTTGATCTCCAGCTGAACGATTGGAGAGGAATGAATGCGAGCACTTCGTAGTTGGAACGCACCAATCCCTGGTCGATCATCGCACCGTTCAGCTCGAGCCAAATGTCCGGCGGCGAGGCGCTCCGCACGGTGAAGTCCAAGCTGACGGCCGACCCAACCGCGGCGTCGATCCGTTCGGGAGTTCCGCTCGAAATCGACGGCAACTCGCCCACGTCCACCTTCTCGTAGTCTGCAGAAAGCGATCAATCGAATGAGTGAAGAGAAGTGAGCGAACCCTTGACGTTGACGAAGATCGTGGTCTCGTCCGAGCCGCACTCATTGGTCGCCACCAACGAGATCTTGCCGCCCATGTCGGGCGTGATGCGGTACAAGCAGAGGCAGATGGTGAAGACGCACCTGTCCTTGTCCACGATCACGCGCATCTTCTCGTTCTCCTCCATGAAGTCGCCGTTGTGGTAGATTGAGAGCTGGAATGCGAACGAAAAGATTGTGGCTTTGATTTGAATGAACAAACCTTTGGGTCGGGGCTTGCCATGCACTTGACTGAAACAAAGAAGAGCGATGATGAATGGGGAGCAAGTGGAACAAACCGGAAGCAACGACGACGCCGCCCAGCGTTGTCTCGATCATCTTCCGCTTGGGGGTGAACTTCGGCTTGATCTTCTGCTCTTCCACTTCTGCAATCCACTCACTCATTACAATCAATGAATTCAATGCAAAGAACGAACCCTTGGCCGGGCGGTTCGCTCGGGGCGGCACTTTGCGCAGTTGGACGAAGCGGGAGCTCGAATCCCGCCGCTCCTCGTAGCGCGAGCGCCGCGGAGTGCCGCCGGACGAGGGGGCTGATCCACCCGATTGGGAGTCGCCGTCCTTCCGGTCGGGCTTCTCGACGAGAATTGGCGTGATCATCTTGGGCTCCGGCTTCGGTCGCTTCTCTTCCAGACGATCGGCGGCCGTCGGTTTCTCGTCGGTCACTCCGCTCGTCTTCTTTTCGTTTTTGGCGCCGACCGCTGGCTTCTTCTCGTCGATCGCTTGGAGGTCGACAATGGGCGTGGAGGCGGGCGGAACTTTCGGCGTCTTCTTCTTTGAATCGATAGGAGGCTCTGGGGGTGCAGCGGACGGACGAACTTCGGCTTCCCCGCTTAGCTTCCGCTCATCAACCGCCGAGACGTCCGGTTGGGCAGGCGGCTGAGCGGTCGGCTGGTCGGTTGGTTGCACGTCTCGTCGTTGCGCCCGAACGTCCGCTGCGACGTCTTCCTTCTCGCTGGCGAGTTCACGTCTGCGTTCTTCTGCTTCCATTCGGGACGTGGTTGATCGGAGGTCGACGTCCTCGTGGACATCCTCTTGCGGAAGAGCCGCTGGTTTATCCGATGAATCGATTGCACACTCGTCGACGAGCAACGGAACAGCAGAGAGTGGTTGATCGTCGTGCTCAGCGGTTGGCCGCTTCTTTTTCTTTTTCGGCTTCTCCTTCCGACCGTCGAGTGGAGCGGCCGCCTCTTTCTCGGTTTCAACGGAAGTCTTCGGCTCGACACTCTCAGTCGTTCGCTTCAATTCGCTCGACTTCAGCGACGCCTGCTGAGATTCGGCAGCCGAAATCGGGAGTTTCGAGTCGTCTGCACGTCCTTCGGCTTTTTTTCGCTCAAATTCCTCGTGGACGGTGGCGAATTGAGCGGACGACTTTCCGAAGTGATTGGCGGTATTCGCAGTCGCGGCTTCGGGCATTTGGACGGAGGTTTCTTCGCGTTCGTCCGCTCGCCCACTCAACTCGAGGTCCAGCTTGCGAGTGCGGCGGGACTTCCGGGCGGCGGGTGCGATCTTCTCTTCACCTAGCTTGGGCATCTTCTCGCTCACTTCTTCCGCCTCGAAGTTCTTCGACAAGTCAGCCGTTGCGGTCGCCTGTTCGTCGGAAGGCAGTGGCTGGTCGAGGGGATCGGCGGGATGAACGCGCATGTCCTCGGCCACTTGTTCGTCGTGGGTCGAAGATTCTACCGGCTTTTTCTTGACCGGCTTGCGGACTCGCTTCTGGGCGGCGGACGTCTTCTTCTCGTCGATCGGGAGCGTTCGCTGCGCATCGGCGACGGAGGGATCAACGGAGAGATCGTCAGAAATCTCCGCGTTCTCGTCTGATCGTCCATCTTCCACCCGATCTTCCCCGACCGCCTTCTTCGACGCTCGTCGCTCCGACGGACGAGTCGTGAATTCGGCTTCCAATCGCTCGTTCGCTTCAACGTCGTCCATTTGAGTGGTTTCTGCGAATTCGGATGCAGAAAGCGGTCGTTCCAACGAGACGTCCGTCTTGATGCTCGCCGGCTTCTTCGCCTTGCGATCGCCGTCCTTCACTCGCTTCTTAGTCGCCGGCTCGCTTCGTTGCCGCTCCGCTTCGTCCTCTCCAAGTGCGAGCGTTTCGTCTCCTTCTCCCCGTAACTCTCGGTCGCCTCGTCGTTGTTCGTTGGGCTCGTCGACCGGCGCCTTTGGAAGCGAGAAGTCGGCGGTCGCTTTCGATTCAACGGTCGGCTTCTCGACGAGCGAACGGCGCGTTTTGAGCGGGCGCGTCGAACTCTCCAGCTCGACCTCCAATTCGATCAACTCTTCGAGCAGCTTCTTCGGCTCTCGGGCCACGCTCTTTTCTTTCTTCTGCCGAGTGGCCGCAAGGTCCAAGCGAGCGGCTTCTTTGGCGAGGTCACGGCCTTCGCGCAACAGTCGATCGGCGCTCGCCTCTTCGTTCGTGTGCTGGAGGTTGAAGTCGCCGGAAGTCGTCTTCAAGCCGGCTGCCTTCTTCTTCTTGATGGCAGCTGGCGGCGTTTCGTTGGAGTCGGGCGTCTCTCCGTCGTTCGTTCGGGCGTCTTCCGCTCGCTGCTTGGGTTTGAGCGAAGAAACGACGGTCGCCGTCTCGTCTTCTCGAATCGCTCCTTCTGCTGCAAAGTCGGCGGGTTGGGCGGAAAGAACGTAGTCATCGGTCGTCTGCTCGTCGGCGAATGGTGCGGAAACCTCGCCATGTTCCGCTCGTTCGGCCTTTTTTATGCTGCGAGTGGAGAACTGGGCGGAATCGTCCTTTCGGCTCGCCTCTCGCAGTTTCTTCTCCGTCTTCTCGCGTTCTTCTCGCTTCTTCAAGGTAGCCGTTGCATCGACGAGTTCCGGCTCGTGCTCGTCTCGTAGAACATCGATGAGCGCCTCACCTTCACGCCCGGACTTCGATTCACGAACGTCCGCGCGAACGCTCGCGTCGTTCCCGCCCGGCACTACAACGAAGACGATCTCCTCAGCCGGCGGTTGCGTGTAAGAGGCGTCGATGTTCTCCGTCGTTTCCGCTGCCACTCGCTTCTTCTTCGGCTTTTCTTTCGGCTCTTTCCGTTGCGCGACGTCGTCGACAGGAGCGGAAGGAAGTTGTTGGACGTCCTCCGCAACTAGTTGCCGCTGATCATCGACCTCCGTCGTTGTCACGTTTTCAACTGCCGCTTGCTGGACGTCGACCGGCTTGTCGCTGACTGGAGCTTCGAAATCGGCGGGCTGATCCAATCGAACATCTTTTCCACTTGTTTCGTTGTCGCGAGCGGCGTTTGCACGATGCTGTTTGCTCTTCGATCGCGACCGGATGGACTTCTCGCCGGCTGCCTTCCACTCGTCCGGTTGGATCGCGTTCGCCGCCTCGTCTCGCTGCGATTCGTTCGCAATGGTCGCTTCTTCATTCACTTCAACGGTACGCGGGGGTCTCGCCGACTTCTTTGCGATCGCTCTCGATCGCTCGTTGAGGTCGACGGAGGTCTCGTGACTTTCCGCCGCTTTCTGCAGGGCGGAGTCGACGGCCTCCTCTTCGACCATCGGAGTCGGCTGTTCGTTGCGAAGCGACTGGTCGCGCCCGTCTCTTTCCGCCTCCTTCGCCTTGCGTCGTTTCGGGACTTCTGGCACTCGCTTCGGCTGCGTGTCGAGCGGCTCCTCTTTGTCCGCAAGAGCACTTGACGGCTGCTCGATTGCAGCGCTTGCAACGCTCGTTTCTTCGACTTCCCGTTGTTGTTCATCGAGTGGAGCGGCTTCTCTGGGCGTACCGCTCGTGGCGTTCATTTCCGCTCTTGACTCGACGCCCGACTGTCCAACGAAGGCGACGTCTTCCGCTCGCTCGTCGGCCGTGAAATCGACGTCCAGTTCCGTGCGAGCAGCCGACTTCCGCGCGATCTTCCTGCTCGCTTCGTCCTTCTGCTCGTCGGCCGGCAGGGAAGGCGTGTGTTGCGCGTTTCGCTGCTCGTTCGGCCGCGTCAAATCGAAGTCGGCGGTCGTCTTCTCGTTGAGGGGCTTCCAGGCGGTCGGCTCGTTCGCGTGTGCGGAGATCGAAAGAGCGGGTTGATCGGGCACGAGGACATCGATCACTTCGTTCTGTTCTCCGCCCTGCCGCCCGTTCAGCTCGACGGCGACCTCCGCTGCGGCCATGCGTTCCTCGTCGGCTCGGTCGTCTCCGTCTCGCTTCTTCGGATCCACTTCTTTTCCGGTCGATTTCACGCTCTTCGTTGCCTTCTTGCTTGTTGTCGCCGGTTGGTCGTTGAGGGTCGCCTGCACGTGATCCCCGGCCGTCTGTTCACTTTCCAATCGGACTTCTCGGTCGATTTGGGCGGTCGGCGGGGCAGGAGCGGGTGTTTCGAGTGCGCCGTCTTCCTTCTCACTCTTCACCGCTCGCTGTTGGTCGTGGAACTCGGCCGCTTCTTTCTGCTCGACGGGAATCACGCGATCGGCGGCTTGGAGTTCGGCTGTCGACTTCTTCAACTGGCGGCTCACTTCGACGACTTCTTGAGCACCAGGAACAATCGATTGGACGTCCGTTTGGTCGCTCGGCTGTTCGTCTCCCGTTTCTAAGGGTTGGTCGTCTCCTCCGTCCAGCTGCCGCTCGTCGGCTGGCGCGGGGGCTTTGCGCACAGCCCGCGTCTTCTTCTTGGCGGCAGCGGTGGAGGTCTCCGATTTGTTCGCGACGGAAAGCGCAGTTTGCTCGTCGAATCGTGCGGGCGTCTTCTCGAGCTGGACGTCGAAGTCAACGGAAGACGGGGGCGTGGACGGGCGGCGTTCCCCTTCTTTCAAATCAATGTTCACTGCAATCACGCTCGTGTCGTCCTCCGGTTGTTCGCGAGCGGTGCGTGTCGAAAGACAGTTGCTTTCGGCCGTCGTTTGCATCCGATCGGCGAGCGAAACGGCCGCCTTCGCGTCTTCTTCCTCTTGCTTGAGGGCTCCGTTGATCTCCGCTCGTTGATCACCGGCCGTCTTCGTCGTCTTCTGCGCAGACGAGCGGCTTTCGTTGTCGAACGAGTGAAAAACAGCCTGTTGGTCGTCGTCCGCTTCCTTCCGGCTCAATTCGACGTCAACGTCTGTCGATTCGAACGGGGCGGCTGGTGGTTGGTAGTCATCGGTTGCCAACGCGTCGTTCTTCTTCGTTGCGCTCTCTTCCGCTCGGTCTACGTGCGGCGTTTTCGTGGTCGATTCGACGAGAGCTTGCGGCTGTTCGTTCATCACAACTTCCGCTTTCCGGCCGACCGCCTTCTTCTTCATTCGAGCGTCGAGATCAACGTGAGAAGCAGGAAGATCTTCTTCTCGATCAAGTAGAAGGTCTTCCGGCTGCCGGCCTCCTACGTCAACGATCTCCACTCGCTGTTGACCGTCGGCAGCAATCGATGTTTCTTCGACGATCTCGCCGCTCTTCTTCGTTCGGACCGGACGTTTTTTCGGCTTCTCGATCGACATCGCTTCGGATTCGGCGTCGATGGGAGCAGCGGGCGGTGGGCTCTTTGAATGGAGTGAAAATTCTCCGGCTGCTCGACGATTTTCGGCGTTGACAATAACCGCCGCTTCGTTCCGGGGCGACTGTCCGAACTCCGCTTCAACTTCCGTCGATTCGAGCGGGGCAGCGGGCGGCTGAAGTGGGGCAGCAGTCGCTCCTTGAGGTTGCTCGTCAAGAAGCTGGAGCTTGTCGCTTGCCGAGGCTTCGCTCTTATCAGCTTGGACTGCTTGCGGAGGCCTCGTGCTCGATTCGACGAGCGCTTGCAGCTGTTCGTTCATCACGACCTCCGCCGTCCGACCGGCCGTCTTCTTTTTCAACCGGGCGTTAAGGTCAACACCAGAGGCGGGCGTTTTATCTCCCTGGTCATGCACGACTCCTACCGTTTCCCGGCCCTCTTCGTCGACGGTTTCCATTCGGGCTCGATCGTCGGCCACGAGTGGGGCTTCGGTGATCTCGCTGCTCTTCGTCTTCCCCCGTTTCCGCGGCTTCTTTTCGACTTCGACGGGAAGATCGACGGAAGGAGCGGGCGGTTCGATCGGCTGCCCGCTCTTCAATTGGAGAGAAGGTTCTTCGGTTGCTCGACGATCCTTTTCGTTGACGACAACCGCCGCTTCGTTCTGGGGCGACTGCGCAAACTCGGCTTCAACTCCTGACCGAGCGGCGCGAGTCGCTTGCAGACGGGAAGAAGCGGAAGTCGCGGGCACGTCTTCGAGGATCTTCTCCGACTTCTCCGCTCCGTCTTTCCGTTTGAGACGCTTCTCGACGTTCGCCACTTCTTCTTGCAACGGAGAAGCCGGAAGGTGGGGAGTGCTGGACTCGAGCTCGTCGTCTTTCCCGAGCAGCACCTCTTCGATCGAAATCTCCGGGATGATCGCCGCCTCTTGTTTCCGCTCGGATTCGATCGGCGGTTCGTGGACGAGCGGCTGTTTGCTCGTTTTCTTTTTCCGCACAGCCGCCGGCTGCTCCTTTTTCGTCTGGCTCACGGCGATTGCTTCCAAGTCGCTCACTTCCGTTTGGTGCGCATTCGTTTGGTTCGCTTCGGGTCGGACATCTCGTGGAGCAACGACGTCTTTCGTTGCCCCGGCACTCGTCGGCTGCTTGTGAACTCCGCGGGCATCGGGCGCCTCTCGTTCGGCTGATCGCTGCAGTTGGACGTCCATCGAAGTGTCGGCAGTCGGCTGTCCACCATCACTCTTCTCTTCTGCTAAATGATCACGAACGGCAGGCGGATGAACGGCCGGTTGTTGTGGATGAGCAGCAGGGATTTGAGTTCTCGCCGCCTTCACGCGCTGCTCGACGGCCACTCGCGTGTTCGGCTTGTCGTAAATCAACGCGCGGTACAAACGGGCGGCATCTTTTCGGTTGAATGCGGCCGTGCACTCGGCGTTTGCGTCTTCCGAAGGGGCGGCGGGCTCGAGCGGAAGGATGCGGTCGGAGTTGTCGGCCACGTCCGCTTCCGGCTTCTGTTTCGAGCGGGATAGCTTCTTCTTCGGCTCCTTGGGCTGCTCAAGGATTGGCTCGATTGGTTGGAGCGGAAAGTCGCCTCTCAGCGAGTCGAGCGTTTCATCGGGGGCTGCGCGGACGGCTGGTCCGGAAGCCACTCCTCCCTCTTCTTCGGCTGCTCGCTGTCGTTCGTTCTCAACAACGATCTCCTCGCGGACGTCGTTGCGGACGTCGCTCGACTGTTGCTGCTCGTCGACGATCGCTGCTCGCTTCGTCTTCGTTTGGAGCGCCGATCGGGAACGCTGGTCTTTTCCGAACGTTCCCTCCACTCGGTCGCTCTCCGCCGCCTTCTTCGCTTCGGATTCCACGCGGACAGTCGAGAGGTGGTCGGCGGCGTTCGCTTCGGACTTCTCGACGATTGAAACGCCGCTTTCTTCCGAATCGAGCGGCTTCTCCATCTGCGGCGTTTGGTCAACGAACTGGGCGGCAGGAATGAGCGGTTGTTTGGAGTCGGCGGCCACTTCATCGATCGACTCGCTCGTTTCGTGCGCTCGCTTTTGTTGAACGGCCGAAATTCGAGCGGCTTCCGCGGCGCTCACTTCTTCGGGCATCGATCGTTCGGAGCTCTCGTTCTCCGCTCGCTTCTTCAATCGCTTCGAAGTGGAGGTTGAGGTTTCTGCTTGCGGGGGCTCGACGACGTCAACGGTCGGTTCTTCTTCCACTTGAACGTCTCCTGCTTGATCCAGAGCGGTGTGGTAGGCGAGCACGATGTCGACCGCCTCTTCTTCTCGTTGCTCGTCGGTCGGAAGTTTCGTTGCCTTCTTCGATTTGGACGGGATTTTCGGCTTCTTCGTGGTCGGCTGCTCATCGAACGGCTGCTTATCAGTGGGAGTCGCTTCGGTTGGCGGGAGATCATCGTGTGTTGTTGGAACGAAAGCATCCCGACCGCTGGCTTGCTCGTTCATCACGGCCGCTTCTAAATGGTCGTGATCCTCCACCTGGACGGCGGGCTGTTCGTCTTGCACCGGCTTCGTCTCAGTTCTTTTGCTACCACGAGCTTTCGGCTGCTTCGTGCTGCTCGCGACGTCCACCTCCTCGACAGCAGGAACGACGGACGGAATGCTTGCTTCTTCGTTTTGGTGCTCGGCGGGCGGTCGGTCGACGCGAAGCTCCACTTCGACTTCAACACCTGCAGGAAGATCCGTCGGTTCGGCGCGCTCGTCTTCATCGACGACTTGGGGGAGGGGCGGCGCTCGCATCGTCCACTACGATCGCTCTTTTCCGCTTCTCGGACGAACCCCGCGCCTTTTTCTTCTTGCCGCTCGCTTCTGCCCGCTCTTCTTTTCGCTCGTCCACGAGCGGCTTCTCTTCTTCGACCGGTTGGAACTGCGAGGCGTCGTGTTGAGCGGGCAGCTGCACGTCTTCCAATCGACCGGGTTCATCGACCATGGGCGGTCGATCGTCTGTTGGAAGTTGGTCGACGGCTGGACGTTCCGCTCGCTCCTCTTTCATCCCCACTTGCTGATCATCGATCGAGAGGGTAACGCCCGACAAGCGGGGAAGGTCGGATGCTTCTGCTGCAGGCTTCTCGCTGCGTGCTTTCAAGGGAACACGCGGCTTCTTCTTGCCTTTCGCTCCGGCACTCGTCGCTTCCGCCCGTTCGGCTTCTAAGCAATCAATCGGCGTCGTTTTCTCTTCGGCGGCCGCTTGAACGGAAGATTCGGAGCGATCGGTCAGCCCCGCCTCGTCAACAACGATCGAATCCTCGACTGCGGCTGCTCGTCGATCATGTACTCGCTCCGCATCGCTCTTCGTTTCGATCGGAACGCCGCTCGCTTCTTCGCGCGTCGGGAGGTCGCTCGAAGTGACGATCGTGGCCGTCTGTTTCTTTCGAACGTCTCGCTTCTCGACGATCGCCGGCCGCTGCTCTTCGCTTTGATCCTCGGTTGTTGCTCGTTGTTCTTCGCGAGCAACGACACTCCGTTCTTCTTCGAGCACACGCGGAGGTTGGCCGGCGACTTCTGCTCGCTGGCTCTCGTCGGATGGCCGGTCGAGAAGAGAAGGTTGGAGCGGGATCTCGTTGTTGTCGTCGTGCGAAACGAGCGCTTGTTTCGGCTTCTTTTCCACTCGCTTCGTTTTCTTTCCGCTCGAAGTGGAGTCAACCGATTCCGCAGACGGGGCAATAGGGGTGTCGATCGCTGGAGTGGCCGCTGGTCGCTTCTTCTCCACTCGTTTCTTCTTCTCGTCGGTTGACGAAACTGGAGGGACGACCTCTAGCTGCTCGTTGATCACTTCCGCTTCCGGCACACGACCGTCGGCTTTGCGTTTCGCGCTGGCATCTCTTCGGTTTGTCGACTCGGGCGTTGTTTCAGCAGGCGGCGTCGGTACGCGAACGTCTTCTGACGGCTGACCTGCCGCCTCGCTCGTCGAATTGCTCGCTTCCTCGACGGAAATCGCAAGCTTTACGTCGTCGGATCGCACTTCAACGCGCTCGGGAGCGGCGAGCGAGGAATCTCGTTCAACGGTTTCCTGCAGCCGTCTATCGATGCCCGCCGCCTTCTGGTCGCTCGCACGCTTAACGGCCGCCTTCTTCCGCTTGTCGTCGACGCTGATCGCTTGTTTCGGCTCGGGCACGGCTTGCGGCTGATCATCAGGGCGGGACGGTTGATCCTCTGCGCTGGGAGTTGCCGCATACGGCAGTTCGGTGTCGGCGGCACGCAGGAGATCGCTCGGTTGTTGTTTTCGGCTCTTCTTTTTGATGGCCAGCTGGTCGAGCGCGGACTTCTCTTCGGCGATCGACGGAATCGTTGCGACGGACGCCTCTACTTTTTCCTGCTCATCCCGAAGTGCAAGGTCGCTGGCCGCTGCAGAAGAGGTGGCTTCAGCTTGGTCGACCGCCTTCTTCTTGCTCGTCTTTTTCTTCGGTTGGAGCTCGGCTTCCTTCGGCTCCTCCGGTCGGGATCGTTTGGTCGTTGCTCGCTTCGAGACACTCGGCCACTCCTCTTCTCGTGTCTCGTCCTTCTCGTCGACGGACTGCTGCGCGGGGTAGTGAAGCTTGAAGGAAATGCCGGCGAGTGCCTGGCCGACGGGCGTTCCGGGCTCGTACTCCTCGAATTCCTCCTCGTCCACTCCGGCGGCCTCCCACTCGACTCGCTGCGGCTCGTGGAAGTTCAGCCGCTTCGTCTTCCCGTCGGCGGGCGGCTCGAGGGTCACACTGGAGCTCGCCGCAAACGAGGTGCTGCACTCCGCCGCGTCCTCGTCGTCGTCCTCCTCCTCGACCGTTCGCTGCGGACTTCGCAGTTGCGGGAGAATTTTCGCTTGCGGCTTCGTCTTTGCCGCGGCTTTCGGGGCGGCCGTCGGTCGTTGGGCGGCATGGCGGGCGTCGTAGTTCGATTCGATGCGGCCGAACTCCGAAAGGTTCAGTTGGAGGAGGCGACCGCCGAAGATCTTCTCCACGAACTCGTCCTCTTCTTTGTGGATCACAACGTCCAAGCACACGTCCTCGTACTCGTGGTCCAGCTCGCTCAGGCGTCGTTTCAGGATCTCGTTGACGAGTTCGATGTCGCTCTGCAGGACGGCCTCCGCCTCGTCCACGGCGGCTTCCAACGAGAAGCCGTCCGCCTTCTTCGTGGTCGTCGTCTTCTTCTTCCGCTTCTTCGGCACCGCCGCCTCGTCGTCGGCGCGGTCGGCTTCGCGGGCGCGCGGCCGCCACTCGTCGGCGCTCGTGAACTCGTGGCGCAGGTCGACGAACGTCGCCGTTTGCACCCACGGACCGCCGCCGTACTTCTCGGCCGTCGCGAACTCGAAGCTCTTCGTCAGGTGCAGGTCGCTCTCGGTGAACGACTCCACCGCGTAGTCGTCCGCCTCGTCCATCGACGCGAACTCGTCGGCTCGTTCGTCGTTCACGCCCGGCGCGCGGTCGACGTCCTGAAAGAAGCGGTTGCGATGGAGAGAGTGCGAGCGATCGAGAGGTGCGGCGGTAGAAGGAATCAACAAGATTGCGAGCAGAAACAAAAAGAAACAAGGAGCGTTGAACGAAAGAAATGAATCAATTGAAAATCAAAGCAGAATACACTGACAAAAGCAAGACCGACTCAATCCTTAGAGCCCACTAATCAAAGCAAGATGGCGCTTAACAGAAGAGAACAAAAGAATCGAAAAGGAAACCAACCATTCTCGACGTCCTCCTCTTCTTCGTCGGCTCCTCTTCAACTGAACTGCCTGCAATCAAACGCGATTAATGAGCGTTCAGTTCGCACGAGGACCCTCCGAAACGTCGCATCTTCTTCTTCTCGGCTTTGTTCTCGAATTGAACGAAATTTTGCGTGTGCGGACTGTTAGTCTTTGGAAATGAACACGCCTTCAAACATGCACACGGAACACGCACACAAACACTCGGCGGGTTAGAAGAAAAGAACGTCCGCTTGCTGCCGGCGGCGAGGGGGCGACCTCCCGGCCGGCCGCCTCCGCCGCTCGTCTGTTGTTTCAACACTTTTTTCTCATCGGAATCCGCGAATTCCGGAGGGATTCCGTTGATCCTCGCAGTCGATCGGTAGGTAGAAGAATAATCGAATGAAATCAACGGTTGACATCGATCGAATCGGAGAACAACAGAAAGAAACAAGCGGAAACATTCGGGCGGGAAACGGCGGGCGGCCGTTTTGCGCACTTGAACGCGTGCACACGAGCGAAGAGGCGGGCGGGCGATCGGAACAAAACACTCGAGGGATCCGAGCGATCGGCCAGTCGGTCGGCCGGTGGGACGAGAGAGCGCCTTGCGGGGAGACGCGTGATCCCGTCGGCCGGGCCGATCGATCGGCTGTTTGCGCACGCGGATGTGCGGCCGACCAGCCGGGCGGTTGGCCACGTCTTCTTGCTTGTTCGTTCGTTCAGGTGGCCGCGAGATCTGCGAGAAGTGCGCGAGTTTGAACCTTCCGGCCGCATGATTCCTCTCGCTTCCGCGCGCCCGTGAACCGCTCGTGCTCGTGGAACAGCTGGGAAGCAAGAACGGGGATCCGTTTCACGCCCAAGAGTTTCAAAACACTGCGTTGTTCTCTTGACTTCTTTGAAATTTGATGGCTTTTAGATGAAGCCATCGTTACTTGATCGCAGCGTTATCCGCGTTCACAAAGAGCCAAATGGTGATCAAATCGAAGTCACTTCTTTACGGCACCTATTGACAGCTTTATTCGACTGTTCCGCAACTTCTTAAACTTTTATTGTGGGTGAACGTCGATTGCCGCAACGACCGCTCGCTTCCGTCTGTCGTCGCTCCTTGCCCCAAAGATTCTCCAGAGATCCTTTCGGAGTTCTTTGCGGTAGGCGGGGATCGTGTAGAGCAGGATGACGAAATTGATGAACGAATGACAGCTGCCGATCTGAAAGGCCAAAGGCCCGGACATCTCTGAACCGCACGCATCAATACGAAAAATGAACAGTTGCTCACTGATGGCCGAGTTGTCGAAGAAAATGCTTGCCGTTAGCATCGACATGCAGACGATGAAGCAAGCGTACGGGGCAACGGTCTAAACTCGTCGATCGGTTGCTGGATTCAACAAAAAGAACTCACTTGAACGGCTAACGAAACGAGCAGTTGTTTGTGCAACAGTTGCGTCTTCTTTGAGGTTGTTTCGTGCTGAATTCTCTCCACTTTGCGCCAAGCAGCGAACAGGAGAGCGACAGACAAGAAGAACGAGAACACGAGCTGCGAACCCAACGGCGTCCCGTAGGCCATCTGCTTCCCGAATTCCCCCGAGTCGGTAGCGAGCAACAAGAAAGGCTCTCGGTTGACGCGCTCCATTATCTCCGGGTACAACTGCAAGAAACAACGACAATGAACAGCAACAGACGATCGGTTGCCTCGTTGTTTCGCTGCAGAACGGAAGCTGGCCGCACTTCCACTTTGAAGCAGAAGAGAACGCCGACGAGTGGCCACACGAACTGCAGAAAGACGAGGAATGCGGGCAGAACTTTTGCCTCAAAAAAGGGCAGTAGGGGGCGGACGGTTTTGGAGACGGCGAGGAAGCGATGGACCGTGGCGACGGCAACCGACGACAGAGAACAGGCGGTGGTGAACGCTGTGATTGCCTGCAGTCAATAGGAGCAAAGGAATTGGAAGAGTTGGTGTGAATTACCGCCGCGATGTACACTTTGGTGTCGGATCAGCCGACCCGAGCAGTGAATTCAACCATCCAGTCGCAACAACCCCGACCACCGGGAAGATGGCGTGTGGGCGGCAGAGGAAAGCGAGGCAGAAGTCCGAAACCAAGACGGTAACCGCAATATTGAGCAGATAGTTCTTGTAGTCGCTCATGGACTGCGTGGTGTAGCGGAGAACGATGAAGATAGTGAAGAAGCCGGACAAGAGTGAGAAGACGCCGAGGATGTTCGACAGGCGAACGAAATCCGCCACTTCTTGCGGGCTAAATGCGTCGTCCGCCATTCCAAGCAGAGCAATAAGCGGTGACTTTCGGGCAAAACCTCGACTACACACGGCTCTTGTGCTTCCAGTTAAGTGCGTAATTTGATTTATGGCGCACGTGGAAGTGTTAAATCCCGCCGTTCGCTCCGCCCACTTTCCCCGTCGCCGTTCTTCCCGCTGGCCGCTCGTTCGCCAGTCGGTTGGCCAGCCGTCTCCCTGCCCACTGGTTCCCCCTTTTCTTCCGCTCTTTGTGTTGTGACTAGTAGCTTAGCCTCGTGAATGAATCGAGTAGTCAAGAACGGGTGCACGGTTAATCGACGACCCAATGAATCTGAGTAATTCTTTCGGGTGGCACGATGAGGTTTTTAACTGAAGTGAAGAAAAAAAACGAATTATGCGAGCGCTTAGTTGTCCCGAATCTTTCGTTCTTACTTGCCATTCTATGTTCGGAACGGAAAGCTGGCACGTGTTGGCAATCCTATTTATTTTTTGAACGAACGCGCAGCAAAGATGACGAACGCCACAAGTTAGGAGACTCTGTGCGTTCACTTCGCGTTTCGCCCGGTCGCGACATTCGCGGCGGAAACTCTCGTGGTTCGCCGTCCATCGGCATCGTTTGCCGAGAAGATTCGACGGAGATCTCGTCGAAGTCCTTTGAAGAAGACGGGCATCGTGCAGAGCATGATCGCGAGGTTCATGAACGAATGGCAACAACCGATTTGGATCACCGAACGTTCGACCTTCTCTAAACGAGAAGCATCCGAGAGAGGCTGGTGTTCACCCACGAATCCTCGGATCGCCGACAAGGACGCTGAGCGCAATCAACGATGCACAGACAAGAAAGAGGCCGTTCGGCGCCACAGTCTGAACACTCCAGCAAACACACGAAAGAGAATCGAATGGACTCACTTGAACGACCAGGGAAACGAGCAGCTGTTTCTGCATCAAGTGGGTCTTCTTCGACGTCGCCCCGTACGGAAGAAGCTTGGCTTTTCGCCATGCAGCAAACAAGAGGACGAAAGAGAGGACGAGCGAAAAGCAGAGCTGCAGAAGCAGCGGCATTCCATAGACCAGCTGTTTCAAAATGCTGCGAGAATCAATGGCGACGAGCCAGCACGGCTGTCCGCGAACACGTTCCATGATTTGCGGGTGCAACTGCAAAGAAAGCGGGGGATTAATTGAAGCAAACAAGCCGATGAGTTGCCTCCCAATTGCGACGGACAACGGCGGCCGGTCGCGACTCAACCCCAACGAAAACCCAGACGCCGACGAGTGGCCAAACGACCTGCAGGACGACCATAAAGGCGGGCACGAGCTTCGACTCGAGCAGCGCCGGCAGCGGGCGCACGAGTTTGGAGACGACGAGGAAACGATGCACCGTGGCGACGGCGACCGATGAGACCGAGACGAACCAGAAGAAGACTTGAACGGCCTAGAAGCAGCAAAAAGGAGTGGAATGTAAAGAAATCTACGGGTTTACCACCATCACGTACGTCCTCGTGTCGGGATCGAACGAAGCGAGCGGGACGTTCAGCCACCCAACGGCAACGATGCCAACCACCGGGAAGATCGCGTGCAGTCGGCACAAGAACGTCGGGCACATGTCCGAAATCAAGAAGCAGACGGCGATGTTGAGCAGAAAAAACTTGTAGTCGCTCATTGATTCCGTTGTGTAGCGAAGGATGAGGAAGATTGTGAACAGACCCGACAGGAGTGAGAGGATGCAAAGCGCATTGCAAAGACGAAGGAAATCCGCAACTTCTTCCGAGCTGAACGCGTCATCCGCCATGCGGAAGCCAAGAGCGACAAGTTCCAAGTGCAGGAGGCAGAGACTAGTGAGATTCCGCGAGAAATTCCGAGTTCCAATTGCGTGCCCGCGAGCAGGTGATTTCCGCAATCGACTCGAAGAACGACCGAAGATTGAATTGAGTACGCGGTCGGTCTCTCTGTTCCCAGTCTTTGAGCACTTGTGCTTGTGCGTTCGAGTTTTGGACATTCGTCCAACGAGGACGTTATTTTGAAGCTGCAACGATTTCGAGAACGGCGGGCCGAGTGGGCGATCAACAAAAACGGAAACTTCGCACAAGTGCCTCGCCTCCCGTCCCCTTATTCTTTCGCGCAAATAATTGAAAAAATGATCGCTCGTGTTTATTCTCCTCGAACAACAGCGAACGGATCACGGCTTGGCGCCCTTGCGCGGCGTGTCGGCGAGGTCGTCGCGGTCGTCGTTGGCGGGAGTGCGCGGCCGCGAGACGACGGCGGCCTCCAGCTTCGCGCGATCCACGCGCTTCCAGTCGACTCTGAACGAGCAACGGATGAGGGATGAACAGGCTGCTCGTAGCGGAGAACTCACGAACAGCAGTGCCGCTCCGGTTGGCGATGTTGGCGGCAGTAAAGGCGGGCGCAGCGGCACGGCTGCACGCGCAGGGCGAGCGGCAGACGCGCGTGGCAGAAGCCGCAGCGGGCGGCGCGGAACTCCGCCTTCAGACGCTCCAACTCGGCCGCCGATTCGGGCGGATCGGCGAGCTCGCGGTCGCGGCGCTCGGCGGCGAACTCGGCGTTCTCGGGCGGGTCGAAGAAGGCGGCCGCCTCCTGTGCGCCGAGCGGCTCGTCCGACCGCGCCGTCGACGGGTGCGGGTGCGTCGAGTAGGTGGAGGCACTGGAGGCGGTCGATCCAGTCGAAGTACTGCAGCCGGTAGACGTGCTGGAGCCAGTGGACGTGCTCGAAGCACTCGAAGTGCTGGATCCAGCGGAAGCGGACGTCGAAGAATCAGTGGTGCCGCCCATTTTCTCCTGCAAGCTTCACTCGTCTCTGCCCTCCTCACAAGAGAACTCACTCGAATTTTGCCCATCTGCTCGCGCGTTTTCTGATTCTCGCCCGCGCGCTTCGTCCACTCCTCCGCCGTCATCGTGCGCGCCTTTGGGGCGGAACGGCGGCCGGCACGCGTCCTGCAGAACGAATGATGATCCCTTGCACATTCGTTCGTCCACTCACCCCGTCTCGACCTCGTCCTCTTCGGGCGGCGGCCGCACGGGCATCGAGTTGAGGAGGTCGCGGAGGACGCCGAGCGAGCGGCTCAAATCCAACAGTGCGGCCACGTCCTCCGCGTTGCTGGTGCCCGTCTGCGAGCGCACGTGGACGAGAATGCGGGCGCCGTTCGTCACGCCGTGCGACTCCAGCGTCGACTGATCGGGACTGCAACAAACGAGCAGTGGGTTCTCCCTCGTTCTTTTAATCGAGAACTCACAGCAACTCCTTGCCGTTGAAGGAAAGGGTAAGGCGGTTCATGCGCGCGCGTCCCTTCAGCTTCTGCTTCAGCATCCCGACGGTGGCGTTCGGCAGGAGGGCGACCTCGCGCGGCTTGAAACCCGCAATCACCGAGTCGATGGTCACGCGCATCGTTTGGGCGGCGCGTCGCTCGCGGAGGCCTGCAGAAGAGCGAGGAGGTGAGTGGGCGGAACGAACCGGAAGACTCGCGTTTCTCCAGCTCCCGTCGCGCGTCCGCAACGTCCAACGGCGTGGCGCGGTTGGTGGGCGGCGCCGTGGGTCCGCCGGTCAGCGGCACGATCACCAGCCGGCCGCCGCCGCCACCCTCCGTCGGCCCACTGCGCGGCGGCGGCGACGGCAACTCGGCGCCGCCCGCCTCGTCCTCCTCCGCCTCCTCGGGCGCCGGCAGACGCGCGTGACGGCGGGCGGACGGCTTGCGGACGCGCGGCGACTCCGCCGGCGGTCGCTCGCCGTTGCGTCGCTTGTGGTCGTAGACGAGCGGCTTCAGCAGGCGGAAGTTCGGCCCGACGGGCGGCCGCGGGCTCGGCGGCGCGGGCGGCTTCGGCGGCGTTTTCTTGGCGCCTGAACGAATGGAAATCACGAGTGGGTGGACGAAGGGGAACTCACCGCCCTTCTGGCCGCTCCGCTCGCTGCCCTCCGGCGGTTCGCCGCTCGGCTCCTCGCCGTTCGGTTTGTCCTGCAAGCGGTCGACGAGTGGGCGGGCAGGCGGGCGAACCTGCGCGTTGCCCATCGATCGGCCGACCGTCCGCGAGTCCTCCGTTGGGCAGCGAGTGAGCAGCGGGCGATTCACTTGTTTCTTCCGGCTGAACGCTCGCTCATGCAAATTTTGCCGGTTGTTTCGCAAGTCGAGTGGAATAAACAAGGTTTGCAGCATTGCGCAGTTCACGTGGGGTCGGTGGATTACGAAACGCGTCGACAGCTCGTTCCCACCAGTTGACCTCTTTTTAACGACAGCTGATTGCGCTGATGAGAACACAGGTTGTGTGGTTAGCTGCTTTTGATCTCGCCTTTTACCCCCGAGCCCATCAACAAGAGCAACGCCCTGCTTTTGCTCCAAACAGAAAGCTTATGTTCGAAATTCCAACCAGTTTCCTCCGCGCATACTTTGTCGATCTCTACCGCGCCCTCCCCTTTTGATCACCCGTTGTTTTCAGAAGCAAGCGATGTCTTCAGACGACATGGAGATCGAGCGTCAAGGGACCAAACGGAAGGCAGAGAGCAACCACGACGAGCAGAAGAAGCCGAAGTCGCAGATGAAGCCGGACGTCCGGCGCGCCGTGATGTGCCACGTACTCGACCCAAAGCCGTACGCAGACATGTTCGAAAATGATCCCGACTGGCACCGCGAACGAGCGGTTTTTCGTCTCCGCACATTGCGGATGTTCTTCTGCTGCCGCTCGTTTTCGACCGTCTTCTGCTCGGCGAGCGACACAAAAGAGGACAGTGCATGGATTGGGGGTTTCTTTGATTCCAAAGGATGCGGGCTGAGCAGAGCACCTCACGGGCTGTTCAGCTTCTACTTGGACGGCAATCAAGTGACCTTTGATTCCGCGAAGCGAATTTTGCTGTTGGGGCGGTTGACCCTGCGCAAACTGCAATTGAATGTGTATTCTTATACCCGCCTTTCCTTCGCCGACGTCCGCAATTGGGCCGCAGTCTTGTCGACGTTCAAAAGTGAGCTCAGCTTCTTTGATTCATTCTATTGAACACTTTCTTTAGGCCTTCCGCAGTTGATAGCGATCGACGTTTCGCGCCTGTGGGGATGCCGGTCTCCGTGGATTGTCCAGATACTCCACGATTTCCTTTCGCTCGGCAGCGTGCGTTCGTTTAAGGGTGAAGGCGCCCACTTTCTCGTTCTTGCGCACAAGTCGTCGAAGGCCGTGGCGGAGCGGGCGGAAGTCATCACTCGTTTCGGTCTAACCGCCGGTACGTGGGTACAACGAGTGAAAAAAGAGCCCCTTTTCGTTCAGATCTCGTGTCGTTCTTCCGTGCTCGTGCCCGAGTTCTCGAAACAGATGCAAGCCCGCAAATGATCTCCGCATGCGGACCGTAAGCACGAACGGGTGGATTGCTGCTCTGATTCTCTCCGCTTCAGCTACGGACGAAACGAGGCGGTGGAGAAAGTGATCCTCGACATTCAAGAGTCGGAAACAAGGATCCTTTACGCAACAGATCCATTTTCCCCTTGCGTGCCCTGGTGGACCCCAGACGACACCCACAAGTACCGAGCGACTTTTCAACGACTCCACGCTTTGAACGACGACTTCTGCCTTCGACTTCTGCTTCCACCTGCCAGTCCATACAAAGAAGTGGGTCCTTGATCTGGTCTTCAATCAACCGTTCATTCATTCATGTTTCAGCCATCAAACGTAAGTTGGGACGAAGCGTTTGACATCTGGTTGGAGCGTACCCTCGAGTTCTGCAAGTGCGCAAAAGAAGCGGGCATTTCGAGCCTCCAAGTGTGGCTGAAAATTCAAGGTCCATCTTCAGAACACTTCGCCGTGAGTTGCATCCGATTCGGCAGCTAGCACTAATTTCTTTTCGTTAGGAGGAGCAAGAACAATTGATGTCGGCTGCAAATCACTTCGTCCAACGGAAGGGCTTCACGTGTCAAAGCGACGAATTCGTTGCCGCTTTGGCGGCCGAGTGCAAAAACGCTTATTCCGAGGTCGATCGCGTGTGGACGTTGCAATCGGATATTATGGAGTTCTCGCTTGTGTTCGATGAGTCGCCGCTGTGCTCGCGTGAATAAACGTTGTGGCCAGAGGCTTCAATGATTGTGTTCATTTGTTTGAAACGAGCAGGATAACACGAAAGAAGAAGCGAGGGAGCCCGTGTGTGGACCGCAGAATTCTCACAGCTTCTTCTTGCTGCTTACTATTTCGTTCAGCACGCCCTGTTCGAGTGAACACCCGTCCGGCCTGTTTTGATCAAACGAGGGAGCATGTTTTGGTCGGATCGCCGCTTTCAATCCGCCGATCACAAATATTTTCCGTCGGGATTTGAATCGCAATCAGCCGATCAGCGGCAACCGAACGACTAGAGTGGGGGGTATAAAAGCGGATGGTCAACGGGCAATCGGCATCTTCCACTCACTCACCCACTCCTCCACACACTCTTCTCTCTTTTGCCATCCAACGATGACCCGCTCTTGCACGGCCGTCCTCTTCGTCCTGCTGGTCGCTTCGACGGCCGCCCAACCGCTCACAAAGGACCTCCTTTCGGGGCTGCTCGGGACGGTGAACGGAGCGGCCGGGAACGCGCAGCCGGTGGTCGGCGAGGTCACCGGCCTGCTGGGCGGCTGCCGCCAACCGGGCGCCCTCACGAAGATCGTGAAGCTGCTGAACCTGCCGGCGACCGTCGATCCCGCCCAGTTCGTGCAGCTGCTCTCGATCCTCACGCGCCTCGACTCGGTCCTCACGCAACTCACCTGCACCGTCGACTCGATCCTGCCGCTGGAGGGCGGCAGCGGCGTGGACGGCGTGGTGGGCGGCCTGCTCGAGGAACTGCGCACTCTCCTGAACGTCCCGGCGAACGTCGATCTCGGCGCCTTCCTGCAGCGCCTCCTGAAGGCCGTCGAGAAGCTCCTCAGCGATCTGCTCAACGACCTCGGCCGCCTCCTCCGCACGCTCCTCGGCGACGTCACGCAGCTCACCGGCGGCCTGGTCGACATCCTGAACGGCGTCCTCGGCCAGCTGACCGGCCTGCTCGGCATCCCGAAGGGCGTCCTTCCGCTCGACTTCGTCCAGCAACTCCTGCCCCAACTGGAGAAGATCCTCGACTCGCTGCTCTCCGCCCTCGGCGGCGGCTCCTCGGGCGCCCTCCCTCTCTAATCTAAGCCGTGTGTTGCGTCTTGTAATGGTTTGTTCAATAAACAGTCAGACATCACGTGTGAAATGGTCCCCGTGCCTCTTTTCGTGCGAAAATAACACTGTCGTCTCACACTGCAGTTCCTGTGCCGGTTGGAGAGACACTCGGACTCGTGAATCAAACGAGCAGCCAGTGCGAGAGGTAACGGTCAGACCGCCACTTCTTCTTCGATTCTCGTATTCCACTGTCTTTCGCCCTGCTTGTGTGGACGGAGGCGGCAGTCGCTTGGTCGCCGGCCGACTACCGAAGGTCCACTTGGAATTTCTAGCACCGCTTTCGAACAGGACATCAAAAGTTCAGCCGAATAGCGCGTCGGCAAAGAGGTGGACCCGTTGGGGGTTTCGCCTCGTTCCACCGACTTCTCTTCGACGACGAGCGGCTACTCATCGTTCGAAACTTTCGTCCGCCGGCTAGTCGCTTCTTCCACTCGTACCGCGGACTCGTCACCACTCCGTCACTCGTTTGTGGCGAACATCGAGGAACCTCCGCCCACTTCATTGCGTCTTCTCTCGCTACGCAATCGACCTTCAGCCAGCGGAATAATCAGCTTTCTTTCTAATGCCCGAATCTGCGTCACTCACGCAAATTTGCGGTCGACTTCGTTCGAAGAGCGGCGAGCTGCCAGTTGCTTTCTTTGTGCATTCTCTCGTGCTCTCCTCCCGCTTCCTCCGCTCCTCGCTCCCGTTGGTCCGCGATTCCCGCGCCCAAATGCCTCCCGCTGCTCCGCTGGTCGACGGCCGTCGTCCTGCTGCTGCTCGCGCTCGGAGTCCACGGCGGCCAGGACGTGTGCGTGCAGGAAAAGAGTGCTGGCGTGTGAGTCGTCGTCCTTTCCGCTTCGCTCGTCCAATCCCCAGCTCGTTTCAGGCGCTTCAAAGGCACCGACGGATGCCAAACGATCGAGAAGACGCTGGTCGTGAAGAGCGAAGAGCTCAAGTTCAAGGTCGAGGCGGCCGGCGAGGTGCAGAACTCTCCGTATGTCCTCGGCGCGTCTTGTTCCGCTTCAACAGCCGCATGTTCCAGGATTACGTTCAGTTTTAGCGGGCGATGCAACACGGACATGAGTGTAGTTCAGAAGATCGGTGACAAGGGCAAACCGCATCTTTTATTGGACCGTAAGTCCGCCGATATGCAGCGAAGCTCATGTCCGTTTTCAGAAGAACTCGTTCTCAATCGTCCGGTCGACGTGCACCTGGACGCGTCCGTCCTGCAACTGTACTCGAAGAATTCGTCTGCGGGCAGGACGATCGGCTGCTCCAAAACGTTCAAGTCCATCAACTCGACTCACTTCACGGTCGAAGTCAAATTCACGTACAGCGGCTCGTTGGCGCCCAACATTGAGATCCTCTTCGTGAGTTCCGCTCCTTCATGTCCTCCTCATCCTTCCGCTCGTTTCAGGAGAACGCGGCTCTCTACGTTCCGGAAGTCTCGCCTCTCGTCCTTGGGATCATTGGAGGAGTGGGCGCTGTGTTCGTGACTCTCGCTCGCCTTCCACTCACTGCCGCCTGCTTTCAGGCTCGCTCTCGTCGCTCTCGTCGGCATGGTGCTCGGCGTCCTGTACTGCTGGAAGGCGAAGAAAGTGTGCTGGCGGGAGAAGGTCGCTCCAAAGGCGCCCGTCACGGTCGCCGCCTGCCCTCGTCCGGCGGCCGCCAAGCCGAAAGAGCAGCCGCCCGCGGACAAAAAGCAGCCGGCCGGCGACGGGAAGACGGCGGCGGGCGAACTGCGCACTGCCGAGCCGAAGGAGCCGCCCACCGACTCGAAGGACGCGGGCGACAAGGCGCCCAAGAACGAAAAGTCGGAAGTCCACAAGCCGGCGAAGCAGTGCAAGGCGCGCGTCAAGGCCAAGCTTCGCACGGAGGACTGCCCCGTCGTGAGCACTCCCCTTCCTCCTACACATCACTCTTGTGTCCTTTCAGTCGGAGAACATGAATGCCGAACGGGACCCCACGCGCAAGGACCCGGCGAAGTTGGTCCTTCGGACGGTGGGTTCTCCCGACCGTCTCCTCTCACGTCCTCCTCTTTTGTTCGTTCAGGCGGAAGCGAAGCCCGCCGCCAAAACGCAGGACGCTTGGGACGTGGGCTGCGAGGGCTGCTGCACGCCCATCTTCCTCTGCAACCCCCACGTGCGCACAGACGACCGAGTGCCCTCCCTTCCGGTCGACCCGCCCACGTTGCTCGAAACGTCGCCGGCCACCAAGACGAGCAGCGGCCGTTGAGACCACTCCCCACGTCCCTCTCTCTCGTGTCTCCTCTCTGTCTTCCTTTCTTGCGGAAATAAACACTAGAGGAGTTGACTGTGACTCTCACTCGATCAACAGGAACAAAGAGGATGTGGGCGGGCGCTTGGACGAGGAGAAATGCAGTGAACACCGCATTTGGAGCAAGAGGCGGCGAGTGGAAGGCGGGCGGGTTCGCAGAGATCAACGGTCGTTTGGTCGGCCAAGTGCTCGACAGCCGCCTCTTCCTTTAGATGCTCCCTCCGCCTTTCCAACTCTGCAAAAGAAGACCCCGCACGGAACACAAACTACAGCCGACGAGAACGAGGGAACTCGGTCAACCCGCCCGCCCACGGCTCGTCTGTTGACCTTGCGGTAGGCGGCGACATCCCGCACGCGCGAACATTGGAGTCAATTAGACGAAGAGGAGGAAGAGGTCGCTGGGATGAACGGCAGGTCGGTCACTCGACCGTTCGATCGACCGAATGGGCGGCTTTCTGGAGCGAGCGGTCGCCGGGGCCACCGGCCGAGTGGCGCGTTTGATCGCGAGGTGAGCGCTGGACGAAGGGAAGATCAATGGAAAGCTTTGTTGACTGCAGACACCCGCTCCCATTCATCGTCGTCCCGCTCCTGCTGACCGCCGTGCTGGCTGCCGGAATTTGGCGGAATCTGCGCGTCGTGCGCGGCGTCCAGTTTCTCTACTCGCCGCAGGACGCCGACTGGAAGCGCGAGGAGGCGATCTTTCGGCAGCGTTGGGCCGACGACGAGCGGCGCTTCTTTCCCGGTAATCCCCGCCGTTCACTCCTCTCACCGCTCGGCTTGAAGGAAGGGACGTCCTGTTGCGCAACGGCGTCTATTTGTTGATTTCGGCGCGCGGCGGCGGCGACGTCCTCCGCCCGCCGCTCTGCCGCCAGCTGATCGCCCTCGTCGATGCGGTGGCGAACTTCTCGTTCGTCGACGCCGCCGGCAAGCAGCGCGTTTACGCGGACGTGTGTTTCCGCTTCCAAAACGAGTGCTTCCGAAATGCGCACGTCCGACTGCTGGCCGAAATGTTCGCCGACGCCGACGAGGTGGGCGGCTCCAAATTTCTGCTGATCCCTCCGCTGATCCCTCTGCTCCACCGTTCAGAAGCCGCCGAACGTCTCCATTCCGCTCTTCTCCGCCCGCTTCCTCACCGAACCGCTCGACCTGCGGACGACGTTGGGCGGCGCGCGGTTGGACGCGAGCGGGCGGTTCGTGCGCGCCGCCAGCGCGTGGCTTCTCGTCTATCAGCTGAAGGGCGGCAGCAGGTGGCTGGAACATGTTGATGTCCTCAAATCCCTCGTTGCAGCGACTTCCAGCACAAATTTCCCGAATTCCTGCAGCAGCGGGCGGGCGGCCTGCTTGCGGTCGACCACTTCCACTCGGAGGCGTTCGACGACGCGCTGGAGGCGAGCGCCGCCCAAATGGCGCCCCGTTTTGGCGTCACGTTCGGCATTCTCGTCGTCCTCTCCGTCGCGTGGACCTTCTCGCTGATGCGCAGCGCCGAAGGCGCACTCGTGGTCGACTGGGTGCACTCGAAGCCGCTGCTCGGCGTCGCCGGCGTCCTCTGCACGCTGCTGGCGATCGTTTCGGGCGTCGGCGCGTTGCTGTGGGCGGGCGTCGCCTTCCCGGACGTCGTCGCCGTGATGCCCTTCCTTTGTTTGAGTGAGTTCAAGCGAAAGAACATCCTTTTGATGCCCCGATTGCTGCAGCGATCGGCGTGGACGACTGCTTCCTGCTGCTGGCCGAGTGGCGGAGCACGGACGCGCGGCTGTCGGCGGAGGAGCGGCTGGTGCGCACGCTGGAGCACGCCGGGACTTCGATTTTCGTCACGTCGTGCACGGACGCGCTCGCCTTCCTGATCGGAGCCGTGGCGCCGCTGCCCGCCGTCACGTTCTTCTGTTGCTACGCGAGCGTCTGCATCGCGTTCATCTTCGCGTACGTCACGACGCTCTTCGCCGCCTGCCTCCTGCTGCAGGGGCCATGGGAGGAGCGAAGTCGCCACTCAGTGCTCGGCATCGAGACCCGCGAGACGGCCAAGAGCTGCGATTCGTCCCCTCGTTCGTGCGTGAGCTGCCTGGCCGATTGGTTTCGAATGGGCAGCCGGCTGAGCGGAGAGCCCACGGATTTGTGGTACCAGCGCTTCTTTGCGGACACCTTCGCGCCCTTCCTCTGCCGCCCGACCGTCCAGCTCGTCGCTGCGGCTTCGTTCGTCCTTTACGCCGCCGGAATCGTCGCGGGGCTGCAGCGGCTGGAGATCGGCTTCGATGTGAGTTCAGCGACGAAGTAAAAGAAGTAAACGAATTAAGACTACAGCTGAAGAACCTCCTCACGGCAGACTCGCCCACCAAACGCTTTTTGGAGTTGCGCGCGGCGAACTTTGCGGAGCGGCGCGAGCTGGACGTCGCCGTCTTGCGGCCGCCGAATTTGGGCAACCGGGCGGAGCGCGCCGCCTTCCTCGCCGAACTGCGGCTGCTGGAGACGGACGAGTGCTGCGCGGGCCCGAACCGAACGGATTTTTGGTTCCGCGCCTACGAGCGGTTCGTGCGGGAGCGCGGCTTCGGCGAGCTGTCGCCCGAGTTGGACCTCGACCCTGCGGTACGTCCTCTGGTGGTCCTTTTCGTTAATTAATGAGTGGATTGCAGAGCTTCCGCGAACAACTCGCGCCCTTCCTGCTGGCGGACGGACGCGCCGCCTACGATCTCGTGGTGGACGAACGGGGCGAACTGGCGGCCTTTCGGTTCGCCGTCGGCCTCGCCGCCTTCGGCTCGGACGCGCGGCTGCTGGAGTGCGCGCGGCGATTGCGCGCGTTGTGCCGCCGCTCCGCCTTCGGCTTCGTTTCGCACTCGTCGCTGTGGAACCTCGCCGACCAGTTCGGCACCCTGTGGGGTCAAACGATGCAGGACGTCGGGATTTCGGTGGGCGTGATGACGGCGATCGCCGCCCTCTTCCTCTCGCCGCCCGTCTGCTCGCTGGTCGTGGGCACGAGCATCGTTTCGGTGAGCTTCGGCGTCCTCGGTTGGATGCCCTTTTGGGGCGTGAAGTTGGACGCCACCTCGATGATCTCCGTTGCGATGAGCGTTGGGTTCTCGTAAGCACGGCCGCTTGTTCGCTCATCCGATTGCTTGTTGCAGTGTGGACTTCGCGGCCCACGTTTCGTACAGCTTCTGCTCGTCGGCCGCCGCCTGCCCGCGGGAGCGACTGCGCGGGGCGCCGCGGGCGGTCGGCTGGCCGATCACGCAGGCTTCGGCCGCCGTTCTGCTCTGAATCCTCACGCTGGGCACCGCCGACGCGTTCATCGTGCAGACGTGCTTCAAGTCCGTCCTCCTGGTCGTCGTCTCGGCTCGTTCAATTGGATTCTTTCGTTTAATTGACGTGGCTTCAGGGTACGTCCACGCACTCGTCTACCTCCCGCTCGCCCTCATGCACGCAACGTCGTTCGTGCGCTGGATTTCTCCAGCTGCGGAGAAGCAGTAGACGAAATTGCTCGAATAAACCGTTGAAGTGATGCACGAGTGCGATCATCCGGTGCAGCAGAAAGGAGCGATACCAAACGAAAGAAGGCCGGCGGATTGTCGTTCGGAATGCCCCGAACGGTCCTCTTCGGTCGGGAGGCGCTGAAGCGGGGCGTCGCCGCCGTTTCCGTTGGGGCGCCCGCCACTCCGCTGAACAAAGCGAGGGCGCGCTTTTGTGTCTCCGCCTCGCACACACGCGACCAGTTGGACGAGGTGAGCGAGAGGGTGACCGCGTTTTATTTTCGCTACGATAAACAGAAGAAGACGAGGAGGGAACGTCGATTAAACACTACGTGTACGCGTAGAGAAAGGAGGGAGACACAACACTTGTCCGAACGCCCACACACTCATCCTTCCCGTCTGCTTTCAGGCTCTCCGAGTGGCGGACGCGTGCGGCGAGTTGGCAGGAATCAAATTCTTGGACGCCCGCGAGGAGTCCGTAATCTACTGATTGGATTGGATTGCGTTGAAATGTACATTCGAGAGCGGAATAAAGCGCCAGAGCGAGAGGAAGGGAGGGAAGATCATCGGCAACAACCAACGGAAGGGAGGGCAAGAAGAGGAAGGAAGGAACCTAATCGGCGAAAGGCCGAGGGGAATCACGATTGAATCCCAAAGTGATGAAGGAGATCGACAATGGCGCCGGGACGCGATTGGGCGGGCCGAAAGTCCCAATCGTAGAGCTTCGCGTCGATTTCCTCGTCCATCTCTTCGTCACTGACCGACTCGTCGCTTTGCTGCGCCGCCTCCTCGTCGGCCGTCGGAGGGCGAAAGCCGCCGCCCGCCGCCGGCCACTCGTGGTCGTTTACCTGCAGCGAGTGTTGCTTCACGTAGGGCGTCGGCTTCTTCGGCATCTCCACGGAGACGCTGCGCGAGCGATCGTTGGAGCCGGGCGGCGAGTGTTCCTGCAATCGATCGAATCAATGGAAAGAAATGAAGAAAAGAGAACGTACAGAAGCTTCATCCTCGCTGCCGTCCGAGTGCTTCGACAGGTAGTGCTTGTTCAGCTTCTTCAGACGTTGCCTACAACACGAGGCAATGAGGAGAATGGAAGAAAGAGCTCACAGTCCGTTGGCGCCCAGCTTCTGTGCGGGAATCGGGCGGGTGACGAGGGACGGCAGGTTCTTGCCCTTCTTTCGACGCCCGTTCGGCGCCACCGGCTCGGGCTCCTCTTCCAGCTGAAAGTCGAAAGAAATCAGTGGAGAGTGGGCGAGGAACTGGGGTGAAATTCAACAGAAATCGGGCGGAATTCGGGGGATCGAAGGAGTGAAGGAAGTGGGACGCACCTTGCGCCCATCCTTGTGTTTATCCAGCACGCCCTTGCCGCACTGACAGCGAAACGTCGATTTGATGTTCGGCGGGCAGCGTTTGGTCCAAACGTTGTCGTAGAGCTGCTGTTGGGTCCATCTTTGTGCTGCAAGCGAGCGGGCGAGTGAAGAGAACACCGCCGAGCTGGAACCTCGTCGCGTAGCCTCGATCTCCTTCTTGATGACCTCCTCGAAGCGCTCCAGACACTTGGCGTGCACGAGCGAGCCGTTCCATGGACACGGCGGCGTGGCCGAGCAGTACAACGGAATGCCGTCATCTTTGGTTGCCGGCACGGTGACTGAAACGAGCGGGGGGGATTGAAGGCGGAGGCGACGAAGGCGACTCACTTCGACACACGACCTGCGACGGAATGTTGCAGCCGACGCGCGGGCGCGGCGGCGAGTCGTCGGTGTCGCGAGCTTTCGGCATTTCGACGACGATGACGTGCGCGTGCGGGGGGCCGATGGACGGACGCCTGCAAGTGGGCGGCGTGAACGCGAAGGTGATCGGCGAGGGCCACGCGCGGATGAACGCGGAACACGAAGGAGGGCGCGGAAGAACAAAACGGAGCGCGGTGGAACGGAACGCGCGCGCGAACAAAAACGAGTCGACGGCCGAAATGCCGCCGCGAGGAAAAGGTGGTGAGCGGTCGAACGGGGCGAGTGGGCCGCGCGCCGCCCTCGCGATCTTTTCGACCCCCGTTCTTCCAAAAAAAACAAATGAGCAACGGCGCACGACTCGAAAAACCGGACGCCCGACCGGCGGGCGCAGCAACACGATCGCGACGATCGGGCGTCGATTGCCCGTTGTTGCGCAAAAACAATCGAGAGGACGCGCGTTGGCCGGCGGAAATCGGAGCCCCGCGATCATCGCGCGTTCGTTTATTCGCGAGCGTCGCGACCCGATGCCGGCCGATTTGACGACGGCCCCGCGGACAACGCCGGAAAGGGCAGCCGGCCGGTCGGCGGGTCCAACGGGAATGCGGAGAGCAAAAAAATCCAAATGGAAACGCGCTGATGGCGGGCGTCGGCCAGCGGGGACGGGGGACGCGAAGTGGAGCCGCGGGATCCGTCGGGCCGGCCGGACGCGTCCGCCGTCGCCCGATCTCTCCGCCGATCGACGCGACCGGCCGCCCGAAAGACGCGGCGCCCCTTCCGCCGCTGGTCGCCGTCGCCGCTTGTCGTTTGGCGGCTTGTTGCGGAGCAGAAAGAAAGGCGCCCGCCCGATGACAAGCGGGCGACCGCGGCGCACAAAAACGAGATGACGAAATCACGCGAAGGTAGTGGGAAACAAAACAAAAACGGAATCAAAAGAAACTCCCACCCACATCACCAGCCCCAAGCCTCGGGCTCCGCACGCACAGCACATCACGAACGAACAAACAAGTCCTCTGGTTTTGCTCCGAAATCGAATGGTTCTTGTGTTCCAAGTGATCCCAACTTCAGCTATCTACGGGCTATCTACGTTCTACTTAGATATTTATGCTTCCTTCCTCGCCCGCTCCCTTGCTCCTCTCGCTCGGATCACTCCTTCTTCCGCTCCATCCGATCGAATCACCTCAATTCCACTTCAACGCCTGAAATCCGAGCGATCAGAACATCCAATCAGCACGAGAGGGAACGAACCAAATTGGAGAGCAACGATTGAGCTTTGAGGAAGTTGGCCGAATTGGGCGCCAGCTTGCTCATCAACGCGACGAGCTTCTTTTTGTCCTTGAGCGCCGTCAACGCGTCGAATTGAACGTCGCGGGCGGCGTCGCCGAACTGATCGGCCAGCCGGAAACGTTCGTCCGCTTCGGGAACGGCGCGCAGCCAGCGTTGAAGGATCTGCAATCCTCGAGATGATTGGAAGGATGAAGAGAGGAACGAACGTCCGATGGAGGCGACCCACGGGAGAGGGCACTGCTACCGCGCGGCTATGGACAGAAGTTTGCGTTGCGGCGACAGCAGCCGCTCGACGTCCGCCCACGCGCGTCCGACGACGTTGAACGCCGCCCCAACGGGATCCACCGCTTCTTCGCCTTCTCGAAGCACCGCAAAGAAGACCCGTTCGTTCCACACGCCGAAGTTCACGAGCTCCCCGCGGCTCAACACTACGGCGTGCCGAGGCGGCAGGTTGTCTTCGCGATGTTCGAAGATTCTGAACGACCGAATCGGCGAACGAGGATTGAGATCCAAGGACTCACTTGTAGACGTTGAATCGCGTGTCGGAGACGAGCCCCTTCTTCACGCTCTCCATTTGAAACACGAAGCGGCCGCACTTCGAAAAGCGAGTGAGTGCGGGGGTCTCCTGCAAATCGATTGATGCTTTGAACTCTGCCGACTTGGACGCATTCGTCCTTGAAGTGCCCACAGCGGGGGCGGATCGGCGCGGTAGCCGCCGTGCTGAAGCCGCGCATTTCGATACCACCAGACGCACGTGCGCCAGCCGGCGAAGAGGAAGCGAAACGGAAGGAACAGGATGCTCGTCGCAGCGCCCATGATCGACAAATCGGCGATGTGATGAGTGCTGCTCGCCGCACAGAACCCACCAGTCGATCACCGCACGCAGTCGGGCGATTTGCCTCGCAGTCATCCGAGTTGTGTGTGGGCAATGATTTGTGGTGCATTTCTCTCGTCTGCTTCCTGTTTGAGGTGCGAATTACCTTTTTGTTCTTGATTTCTTTCGCCATTCTCCGGTGATTTCTTCCTTGGGACGAGAAGGAAGGCGATCGGAACGACATCCTTCTCTCGAATGTCAATCGTGTAAGAAGCAAGACGGAGAGAGACGAGAGCGGACGGCGGCGGAGTGTAAACTTCGCGAACTTTAGACTCGGCCACTCGAAGTCTCCGTGAATCCGCCAATTTGGCCGCTCATTTCCACGTTTGGCACCAGCAGGTGGAAGAATTTGCGGTGAACAACAAGAAACTCATTTCGGATTGAAATTCGGACGTTGAAGCGGTGAACGGGCGGATTTTCGGCGAATTTCGAGCGCGCGAGGCGGCCGGCCGAAATCCCCGTTCGAACGGCCGCCGGGTTCTCGCCCGATTTCGCCTGCCGTCCGCCCGCCCCGCCGGTAGGCCGCCCGCCGTCGACGTCCGCCCGGGGAGAGCGGAAATCGTCAGTTCGCCCCGCCGACTGCCCGCCCGCCCGCCCGCTCGAGCCGAAAAGTGAGCGGCCGTCCGTCTTCGATCTCCACTCATCCCCTCCTTCCGCCTTCAGATGTGCCGCCTGCTGCTCGTCCCGCTGCTCCTGGCCGCCGTGGCCGCCGCCCAGCTCGCGTCCGGCGACTCGGAGAGCACCGACGTCTACCGCCGCTCGGTGGGCTCCGGCGAGGAGCTCGAGGTTCGTTCTGCCGCCCTCCCGCTCGGCCTCCACTCACCTCTCGCCGCTGTTTGCAGGTCGCCCGCCGTTCCGCGTACGCCGAGGCCTCGGGCGAGCAGGAGGCCGCCAACCCGTCCGCCGCCCCCGCGCCGACGGCCGGCGACGACTCGGAGGTTCGTTCTGCCTTCCCCTCTCCCTCAATCGATTGATCGCCCGTCTGTTTGCAGGTGTACCGCCGCTCGGCCGCCTCGGGCGAAGAGGAGGACGCCGCGCCCGTGCGCCGCTCGGCCCTCGACACCGCCGAGGCGTCCGGCGACGAGGAGCCGACCGCCGCGACCGCCCGCCTGCCCACGATCTCCACCTTCTCGCTGCCGACGCTCTCGACGCGCGCCCGCCGCTCCGCCGAGGGCTCGGCCGAGGAGGCGGCCGCGGAGGCCGGCGAGGCGTCGGGCGAGGACGCGGCGGAGATCACGATCGCCACGGCCTCCACCGCCGAGCTGCCCACAATCTCCATGCATGACTGCAAAGAAGCCCGGGTCGACGAGGCGTCCGGCCGGGCGCTCATCCGATGGAGGCGGCCGATCGAGTCGGCGTTCTTCAGCACGTGGACGGCGCGGTGAACAGGCAGGCGAGGTAGAAGAAGGAGTGGCCGCTGGAGAGGATCGTCTGGGACAGCAGTTCGAGCATGTACGCGGCTTCCACCTAAACAACCGATTAGATTCGCATGATCGGAGAGTGGAAGCACCTCGAACGTGACGAGCGAAGTCTTCGCGAGGATGAAGACGATCCAGCGCACGAGATCCTCGGTGGACGGCATCCGCTTCAGTGGGCCGAGCACGTAAGAGAACGCCCGAAAGAAATGCTCCAGCTTCTTGAACGGCGAGTAGTGCTTGCGGCAGTCCTTGATCGAGTGCCGGACTTGGCGAGCGTGTGCTCGTTCGGCGCCCGCACGTGCGCGCCCAAGCCGAGCTACTCGAAAGACATCGCCCGTACACGTTGGATTCCTGCAATTCGGAGCAAGGAATGAGCGAAGGGATGCTCCATGCTTCTTACCCGCATTCAGCGACTCCATCGATCCCTCGCTCATCGATTTGACGACGAGCAGGTGGTAGATGTGATCGCGAAGCGGCTTCAGCAGCATCTTGTGGAGCGCCGATTCAAGGATCGCATCGACGTTGAGGAACTCATCCGAAGCGAACCGTTGAGTTTCCGCTTCGATTACCGACAGAAGGCCGGCGTCGTCGTTGTTCTTCACCAAATAGTTCTGGACGCCGGTCATGAATTGGCGGACGTTGCGGACGGTGACGAGCGGGTCCTTCTCCTTTGTGTCCAGCGTGCACTCGACGAACATCCAAAGGCCCCGGCCGAACGTCGTGTCGCAGTCGGCGGCCAGCTGCTCCGCGTACTGCTGGATGCGGAAGCCGGGATCCTCGTGCCGCCGGACGGTGCGGAGGCGAGCGGGCGACGGGGCGGGCAGAAACGAGCAGCCGCCCGCCTCCTCGTCGTCCAGCGCGTCGTGCGAGCGGGACTGCAAGCAAACCGTTGAGAAGAATTGTGTGTTTGTTGGAACGAACCGAATGGAAGGCCGCTCCGGGCGTTTGGGCGCGACCGCGCATCAACAGCGGGCTGTTGGCCGGACGGGAGACGTTCAGCAGCAAGGCGGAGCGGCCGCGATTCGACTCTAGCGTGTACGTTTCGCTGGGAATGCGGCGCGAGAGTTTTATCCACATCACGTTTAAAACTCGTCTCGTTTATCGTTTTCTCCGCGCCCATTAACAGTCCTACCGTGTTTGCACTCAAGTCCAGCCTGTCTGTTTGACGCCCACAGCCTGTTTTATTTACTTTACAATCACAACGACAATTCAATTCGACCACAACCAGCAACGTTTGACGTGTTTGCGCAGTTCGTATTCAGAGATGAGCGGCGAATGCACGAGCGATTTGGGTAGAAATTCGAGTACCTGGAGCATCGCCGGCTTCTCTTTTTTGATTTCAAACCACGCCTGTTGACGGAGAGTGAACGGTTTGCTGCAATCATTGTACTAGATTCTTTTCATGTTCTTTCGCTTACCGACAACAAAAACGAAAGATTGCTGCTTGTTTGGTGCGCAGTGGATTTCGTGATTCCTTCTGGGGGATGACGTTCACGGTCAGCACTCCCTCGTCTTCATCAACAGAAAGCCCAATAGCTGGAAGATGAAGTTGGATGGGCAGAAGAACCAAAGAGCTTTTCAACGAATCTAAGCAATAAATCGCTCTACAAGGTTCGTCTTCGTAAATGACGAGAAAGAACAAGCGGCTCTTGATCCACCGAAAAAAATGCAGCGAACGAGCTAAAGGCTAAAACAATGAAAATAAGTGTCAGTTGGCCGTAACAATTAGCACCTTTCGGAGTCCATTGTGAAAGTTCGTTGAAACGATGCTCACTTCAGCCGTATTCCCGCTGTCGAGCTGGTGAACGGAAATTCGAGACAAATCTATGTAGTAGCTGTGTTCTTGCAACACAAGCGAATAGATTTTGTTATCAACCAGCTGCGGAACGAAGATGTTGGAAGGCAACTCAATCTTTTGATCAATTTGGAGCATTTCGTCCTTGTCGAATTGCGCGAAGAAAACTTCCGAATGTACGTTAGTGCGTGAGCAATCAAATCGAATATGCGTCATTTTGTTCGACTGCCGACTGATAAAAAAAGCGCGAGGTCGAGCGTCGTGCAAGTGCAAGACGGATTGAACGACCGCGGATTGGGTAGCAAGGTCCAGTGTCAGCGTTAGAAACGTCCAATTCCATTGAACCTGCCTGTGTACTTTGCGACGGATGCAAACCACGGCAAGTAGCGTGTTCTGATCCAAGAAGACTGCGCTTTCCAAAACTCCGCTCTTCACCGCCGCTTCGTCATGCCGCACTGGAAAGTGAGTTTCTAGCCACCTGTAACCTATTTTAAAAACATGTATAAAAAGACACGTACATTGGAATGTTGAACTTGGTGTCGAAGACGAAGATCTGATTTAACTTGCAGAAATGGTAGACATAGCGGCCGCATTTCGAAACCAGAGCGCCCAATGTGCGGTTCTGAATTTTGTCAAGAGATATTAAGCGTGTACGTACCCTTTTCGACCAACGTCCGTCAAATGTTCCGCCTTCCAGCGGGTCGGAAAATGGACGATTGGTCGCTGTTGATTTTCCCGAACAAATCGCACGAATCCTCCGCTTTAAACTCCTGCATGACTTCCCAACGAGCTCCATCGGAAAGTGCGGGCAGAATTAACGAAATAAGCAGAAGTACAAGAAAGCACAGCATCCTAATGCGCAGCGTAAATGACTGCGGGGAGTTTGGGAAATTGGGTGCTGGCCTTTTTCTACCCTCTGTGTTTACGACCGTTGTTTCTTTTGCTGAATGCTCGAAAGCATCATGTCGGTTGAGAATCCCGCATTCAAACAAGGTCTCGCTCGTTAATTGTTTTTGCCGTCTCACATACGCGATAAATGCAAACTAAACCACCAAGACAGCCATGATCTGACGAGATGCCACGCCGAGTTTCATATTTATCATCATTAAAGTACACGTATGGGCATTTAATTTGCTAAAATAAACAACATTTTGGTTTGTTTCCATTCAGTCGGCCACCATTTGACAATGAGTGACGAGCGAGCGGATGTGGTGGAGCACCGGCTGGCCGTCGGGCTCGGTTGACTTCTCGTTGTGCACACATGCAAGAAGCTAACGATGTTGCCGAGAACTCGACGAATCGAATTTATTCTTGTGAACAAAAAGGCCCTCTTCAACAGCGAGCAGAAGGGTGAATGGACGGAACGGGAAGCGAGAGATCACTTGTGGGCGGCCGACTTCTTCTTGCCCGGCTTCACCGCGCCCTTCTGCAACGAAAACGAGTGGGTGAGGAGGAGAGAAGGCGGAGAACTCACCTGCGGCTTCCCCACATCGCCGACCATGACCGCCGGTCCGTAGAGCGTGTTGCTGGCGGGCGCCTGCGTGGTGGGCGTTCCGTAGAGACTTCCGGCCGCCGTGTTGCCCGGCGTCCCGTACGCGCTGCGCGTTTGCGTTTGACCGACCTCCGTGCGCGTGGTGAAGCCGCCGACGGTCGTCTGCTCGGCCGTCTGTCCGGGGCGCGTTCGCGACTTCGTTCCCTTGGCTTTCGGCTTCGCCTTGCCCTTCGCCTTGGCCGCGTTCTTCTTCTTCTTGAGCACAAAGAAGACGAGCGCGCACACGAGACTGATCAGCAGCAGGAGCAGCAGAAGACAGCCACTAAAGAAGAGCGGTGAGAAGGAGGAGAAAGGAGACGCACCAGATCAACCCGATCATCCAGTCGCTCAACCCGCCCTTCGCTCCCTTCGCCTTCGGGTCGTCGGCCGCGTTCTTTCCATCGGACGAAGCGGTCGGGCGGAGCAGGCCGCCGGCCAGCGGATCGGCAGCGGTCGTCGTTGGGGCACGAGTGGTGGTCGTCGTCGTTGACGTCGTGGTGCTCGTGGTCTGCAAGAAGAACGATTTGAATAGAGGGACGGGAAGCGGGTGGCCGCTTACAGTCGTTGTCGTGGTCGTGGACGTCGTAGTTGTGGTCGTTGTAGTCGTGCTCGTCGTTGTACTGGTCGAAGTTGAGGTCGAGGTCGAAGTGCTCGTGCTGGCGGTCGATTCGGAGGTCGTGTCCAGCGCGCTCGTCGTCGGCGTGGTCGGAGGCGCTGTTGGGGGCGGCGGCGGAGTTTCGATCGGCTTTTGCTCGTCGATCACACAGTACCGCTTGCAGTCCGGATTCCCGCACGAGCTCTACAAACTTGTCGCTCACGAATCGTCGGACGGTTCGCACTTACCGTAACGTAGACCTCGCGAATGTCTCCCGATTGTCGGATGAAATGAACGCGCATTTCGTAGACGCAGTTGTTGATGACCTTGCGCAACTCGTGGCCGCTGCAGAGGTGGTACGTGCCGAAAAGGGCGTCAAGGAGCAGCCGGCCGTCATCCGTTAGGTTCAAGAACACGTGCCGGCTGAACGTGTTGATGCCCTCTGCAAACAGAAGCAGCGAGTAAGTGGTTGTCGTTCCGATTGAACGCAACTCACCGACTTTCAAGAAGCCGCCGTTCCCGCATGTCTGACAGTCGAAATGCAGCGTGCACACCAGGTTCAAGATCAATTTGAAGCTGCAAACCGAAGGGGATGAGCGGAAGAAAGTGAGCACTCGCGTTCCACTCTTGTCGAACGAGACATCCGTGTAAAAGTGGTCCTCCTTCATCCAGCTCGACAGCAAAATGCCGCGATTGCAACCCTCGAGGCCACTGCAACGAAAGCATAACGGAAGGGTATGGACAGTTGCCGGCTTACGCTCCGAGCCATTCGCCGTTTATGTCTTCGTTAATGCGAAAGCACTCGGGATATTGGGCGCGCACGACGACCTCCGATCCGAAGAGCACGACGCCGCCGCAGAGGACGAACGCGAGCAACGGCCAACGCATCCGTCGGCAGCAGCAACAAGACGAATGAGCGGGAGAGCGAGACGAAAGGAAGCCGCAGCACACGAGGAGGTTGGAGGGAGCAAATGCGACGAGCTGCTCGTTCCACCCGCTTCTCCGTCTCGTTTTTGCATAACCGGTGGCGCTTGATTCGACCGCCAACAGAAGAATTCGTTGCTGTCAGGAAGGCCCGCCCGTCTGCCGCAAACGGCCGCCGGCTGACGGAAAGCGAGATCGTCCTGCCGACCGGACGATGTGAGCGGCGAAGAAGTCGTTGAAAGGATTCTGTTCGGTTCATACGACTGAAACTCGATTGTTACTTTCAATGCTTTGCTAAAAGCGCGCAAAGCAAAGGTTTGTCGAAGCATTCGAGACGTTTATCGAGAGCGAACTACCAGGAAAACAATCAACAATGTCCGGCGAATCAAAGAACAACGAAGCGTTCCGATTGGAGGTCCAAGAGGGCGGCGGCTGCAAAAATAAGGATGAGGAGCGTTTCACTACGTTGAGACGAACCCTGCGACTCGCTGCCGACGATCAGCGACGAGTGGACGGCCGCCGAGTGAGCGATCGCCTCCATCAGCTGCCGGAAGGTGAGACCGAGGGCGACGGCCGCCCGCAGCTTTTCGATGGACGCCCGATCGTGGGGTTTGCTGAAGAAGAGGAAGTGGCCGCGTTCACCGGCGAGAGTGAACGAAAGAGCGGCCGGAGGCAACGGGACGTCCGCCCTCCACTCGGGCGTCTTCAGTTGCAGCAGGAGGAACAAGCAGGCGGGCGAGTGCGTCCACGTGATGACCGGCAGGGCGTTGAACTCCTCGTTCAGCTGCAAACACGAAAGGAAAGCAGGGTAGAGTGGAGAACTCACTTCTTTGTGGTTGAAGAAGAGGAATTGCGGCTCTCGAAGCAACGCTTCGAGCAGCCCACTCGCCCGCAACAAGGCCGCCTCCTGGTCGACGCGCGGCTCGACGTCCAAATGCGAACAAATGAGCGGCATACTCGGGGGCGGCAAAGAGACGGCTACCGCGAATTGACGAGTGGGTGTGTGGACGAACGGCGTTGCCGGTCGGTCTTCCGCTTGCGAGTGGGCAGTCGGCTCTTGCGGGGCAATGGGAGTGAACAGCGAGTGGACGGGGATTGGAGGCGGCTGACGAACAGGCGAGTGGACTCGTGGCTCGGCCAGTCGGTCGCCGTTGCTCGTAAGCGAGTGCACGGGCGGCTCTTGCGGGGCGAGGGAGGTGGGCGAAAGACGGAGGTTCGTGCTCGCAGCCGCTTCTTTCCGTTTGATGCCGCGCGGCACGAAAACGTCGGTGTTCGTTTGACTGCGGACGGCCGCTCGCTGGACCTCCGCGACGTTCGTCCCGACTTGTCGAAAGGCGGCGCGATGCTCCTGAACGCACGAAATGAACGAAGCGATTATTGCAGCGACTCACCGCTCCGATTCGAATCGCTTCCTCGAGCTCCGCGTCGACCGGCGGGCGCTGGAATCCGTGCAGCGCGCGTTCGTGCTGGTTTCGCCACGCGAACGTGGTCGTGCGGATTCCGCACAGGCTGCATGTGAAATCGGTGGTGTTCGCGTGCTGTTTCGCGTGCACTTCGGCTGCCGACCGGCTCGGAAACGAGTCGAGGCCGCAAACTGTGCAGGCGGATTGAGCCGGCGGATCAACGCTCGAATCAACCGAGGACGACAAGGAAGAACGGGCACTCGCTTTTTCGACGGCCTCCATTGCCACGAGAGGCGAATACATGCGACAGTCCGAGGGCTGAAAGCGAAGCAAAGCGAACAATCGACGCCCACAACGAGCGAACAAACTGCGCGCTGATTCGAAAAAGAACGCGAACCCCGGGCGTCACTTTCGCGCCCTCGATTGACCGCGAGTGAGTTGAGTGAACGCCCTCCTCCGAGCGGTCAGTCCGCTTGTGCAGCGACCAGCATGCCGCTTTCCCATCGCTCTGCTCTTTGTTCCAACAAACAAAGAGCAGGGAGTGACCGGGGTAAATTCTTTGTAGCTCACAGTCAGTTGGTCATCGCGAGTGGGCGAAAAACTTGAAAAAAGGCGGTTGAAAGCAAGAACAAACACGTGAGAGTTGTTTAACGAAAAGTTACCGCGTTGCTCTCGCTAGAGAAAGATCAAAGTCAACTGAAATGCCACTATGAGCACAGCAGCCACCCTTCGATACACGGGATCGACTACTCAGTTGGTGAACAGAACTTCTTGCGGAGCGACGCTTTGGACTTCGACTCGAGTGTTCGTACGTGATGTCTGAAATTTAGTGGAGTTTCCTTAAATTAACAGCAAAAAAGTTTTGCAACTCGAACCAACGGTTTATCTGTTCTTCTATTCTATTGTCCTGCAACTCGTCAACGAGACTTTGCTCTCTTGATGTTCGCAATTACAGGTGGGCGTTGGATCGCCGTTTATACGTTGAAAACGAGACGGCTATTCAATGCTTGCTTAAGAAACCAATGCTTTGTCTTTCAGCAAACTGAAGACTTTCTTTTGTGGGCGTCGAGCATCAAGTGCGTTAATTTCTTGAGTTTTCGTTGCTCCAGAACAACTTGGAACGCCGGAAATCCTCGATTCTCGAACAAACATTTTTTGCGTGGGCCTTTTGATCTGTTATCTCTCGTTC